>LR736866.1:4432409-4641425 GCA_902654985.2 Oryctes borbonicus
AAAAAAAGCGTATCTCGATTGTAAAAAAAACTTCGAGCGAAGGGTAACTCATATTAAACCCGCACAGATACATTTTGAGTCGCGTTCGCGCGTAATTTTCGCCACATTAGCCATATGTCAATTCGAGCGTGGCTATACGCATGGACGGCGAAGAGGAAAAAAGTACGCTAATTACGGCAGACACATTGTAGATTAACATTCAAACGGTGAAGTGGCAAATGCATTCTACGCGAGCGCGTTCTGGTTCATATTCAACGAGGTTAACGTACCGTGCGAGGCTTTTTGCGATCATCGAGTGCCAACTGAAAACAATACAAGTCATTTTCGTTCGCTTAAGTTCCCATCGCCGTCGCTGAAGCTCGAGAATCCTTTATTTCTTTATTTCAGAATGCTACTACACGGTAATAAGCGTTCACGCGAGGAGACGCTGGGAAGCGCTTCGTCTGTCGTTATGTTATCCTTTTGTCTGCTCTGCATGATGTTACTTGCACATAGAAGATAGCACCGTGTACTTTTTGAAAATTAGAGTACTAAACATTTGTTCTCTGTGCGCGCCCGTGTGTATACAACATCGAAGTTTCCATTTGTAAGACCATCTGTTCACAAATTACTTCAATTTGTGAAGATATTTCGTTGAGTATTCCGCAGAGTGATTCCAACTCAACAAACAGATTTAAATGAGTACTAGCTGATGGTAGAAAATTTGTAAAATTTTTATTGAAGTGTGCTTAACAGATATGGTACAAAGTAACCATAAATTTTGATTTAATTAATGATTATAGAATTGTTAAGTAATATCTTCGTATTTTTTGATTTGCCACAATTTTTGCTCGGCTACTAATCGTATCAGTACGTGCTTTCAAAGAGACGATTTTTTGTTCTCTATATTTGCCAAAAAAAATTGCAGCTACACCAGCGCGAATCGGCTGTAAACCAAACAGGTGTGTTATCATAACGTAACAAAGCTTGTCGGAATGAAACGCGGAACATGCATATATTGGACATTTCCAATTATAAATTCAATTATATATATTAATAATTTGCAATTATAATGCTTTGAACTTTAAATAAAAATGATAGCTTTCTGCCTCTCTCAATGAACAAAATATGTAGTGTAAATGTTTCAGTTGTTGTTTACATTAATAATATGTGTATCAGTATGACTAATGGTTAGAGATGGCAAAGACAGGTGAAATTATTACTTTTTTGCAACGACTAGACAGACTCGTGTTTTATCGACTTTCGAGGAAACCAATTAGCAACACGATCCTTCTCTCACGAGACGAATAAATACGAGTCTGTCTAATCGCTGCAGGAAAGTAATAATAGCACCTCCCTTGGTCATCTCTACTAATGGTATTTGTTGTGTAATGAAACTTTCATTAGATGTAAAATCTTATTTGGTAGCAATCTCTGGATAAGCATTAAATGCTAATACGGGAGACCTGACATAAGATCAACTTCAGGTATCTATCTACAAGACTTTATGTATCGGTTATTGTGGAAAAATAATGAGCAAGTAAAACAAATAATGCAAATGTTTAAGCGGAAAATTACTTGAAAAAATATCTGAAAATTATCCAGAATAATACTGAAATCTAATCAATAAAGAAGATTAAAGAAGATTCATTTTGATTTTACAAATTGAATAACCATAAGCCGGTGATAGTAGTTAGAAGATTTGCATGTATTTTGACTTTAAGGTGATAAAGTAGGTAGCTAAAGGTATTCTTAGAGTAGGAGTTACAGAAGACTGTAAGTAGCCATTTTTGAGGTACATAAAAACTGAAGTCGTTTTGTATGCTTTACATACGTTTTGCTGCGCTTATCTTTTACCAATCTTCAGAATAATGGACGGATTTCGATAAAATTTTATGGGATATTGGTAATAAAATGACAGTATATTGATTTGGATAATTATATGGATTGTGAAACTAATATAGAGAAGCTGTCGCATTAGTAAGCCTAGAAAGGGAAACGCAAAATTTTTGGCAAAGAAATATTTTATTTTTCAACATTCTTAATTTCATTCAAAAAATAAGCTTTATCAATCTGTTCAAAATATCCGTTAATTTCAGTGATTACTTCCTCATTCGACTTAAATCTCGTTTCACCAAGTGAAGTTTTCAGGTAAGGAAAAAGGAGAAAAGCAGCTAAATCTGGCGAATATAGGTGTCTAATACCGTATCCATCAACCGTTATTATTTGAATTTCTTTCGCAATGTAATTTAGTTTTAGTTAGAGTTTCTAACATGAAATCTCACTAAAGTTGGCTTTTGTAGAACAATGTAATGTAATCATAGAAGTTAGAGTATGAAAATTTTTCAGTAAAAAGTCTCATTGACCAATTCAATGATATTTTGTATTACATTAATTTTTTTTTCTGATTATAGGTAATCACCATTGTCACTCCCATTAATCTTTTATCAAGAAAGGTGGAAGACAGGACTTCACAAACACCAACTGAACCAACGAAGGACACATGAAAGTATCAATTACTTTAGAAAAAAAGTAGAAATCGTGTTGCCATGTATGACTCTGCAGTTTAGACAGTTTTGTGAAGTGAAAAAGACTGTGCGGTAGAACCTGATATTTACACATTAAAAAAAAAACAAGTTTAGATAACAAAGTGGTTTTTTATCCTTGATTTCGGAGTATTTATTTATTTAATGTTGTTCATATGCTGTATACGTATTTTTACTACATTTCTATGTAAATATTTTTAAATTAAGCAGACGATATGTTCTGAAGGCACAGTTTATTTAAGTTAATTAGTAAATTAACAATGCCTTTGTTCTGTTTCATCTATTCCTCACTGCTGGGTTTTGTATAAATAGGTACAGTGTACGCATGCAGCATTACTCACACCTATGTACGAAGAGTAAACAGAGCATAAAAGCCAGTTTGAAATTTACCAAAGTAAATGAGAGAATTCATTGTAGACGAAGTTATCGGTCTGGTGTTTCTTGTGTATATGGATATAATAATATAGTACAATGTGTCTAGTAGTAATACGTATGTGTATTGTGCATTACGTATATATGTATAATTTTTATGTTAAGCATTTAGGTAGTTACCGCATGTTGAAACATTCAATTCGATAATGTATCTCTTCCACTCTGCCTAATGGCTAGTTACAGAACATTATTTTCGCAACGATAATGGCCATTTACACACACGATTTAAATTCATGCAGTGTATTCACGGAACTTTATCAGATTACCTGCTGCGTCCAGAAATGAAATTTACAAGGATCCATTTCACTTCTATGATGCCAAATTTAGTTACTAATTACTTAGGGAAATTCAAATTTAATGCAACAATGTTTATTAAAAGAAAAAAAAAATAAAGTTGACTGTCCGAGCATTTCTTTAAAAAACAAATTTTAATTAGTTCAGTCCAGAATTTTTGTCACGCGCAGTACCTGCCAACAGTCCAAGGGAACAAAAGCAAAATGCAATTCTATGCCGGAGGTAAGTTAATGATGTCATCTTCTGAATTGTAAATTAGTTAAACTTGATTAATTTGCAAAATCCAAAGTTTGTTTGAAGATATTGATAGCCGTGGAATGTTTGTTAGCGATCGTGGTGAGCTTTCAGCTAATAGGCTAAACATGGAATAGATACATAATTAAGATGATTATTTGTACATACACTCAATTATTATGTAATTTAAATTATAATAAAGAATATCTTGAGAAAGTTGCTTTATTTTACAATAAATAAAAAAGTCACTAGACTCTGAGTAAATAACCCAAATTAGATAAGTGTTTATTTAGATATGAATTAAAAGACAAATGTAACTTTCTTGATTTTCTACGGCAAGAAATAAAAGTGCAGATTGGTGCGAATTTCTTTGATGCAGTTAACTCGAAATTGCTTGCTGCCGTCGCTACGAATATTTCGCGATGGTTTGGGAGAACCTTTATTGCTCAAAGGATGTGACTGTTGCCGTTAGCTTATTGATAGAAAAACTTCCAGGGCTTTTTTCAATTAATGAATTTTCTATTTCAAAAATTATTGGTATGAGATACAGCAATTAATGCGCCGGCTATTATAACCTTACATTCGCGTAAATTGCACCTAGCCATTTAGTAGTGATTCTCCCATTCTATATCTGTCAGTGAAACAAATCGTCTAATTAACGAAATATTTTCACAACAGTTAGTCATCGCATTCGCCAATAGCGGCGCTTCGTTCTGCTTTGTTCCGATCCCTTCGTAAATAAATGTGAGCACGGGTTTCGCGTCTGCACGAAGCCAAGCGATCAGTTCGGGCAATTTTAATATTTCTAGCGTAGCGTTCGGATGGCCGTACGGTTTACTTGTCGACAACCGTAATAATTTTAAATGTGTTATCGCATATATTCGAGAGTGTTCGGATGGTATTAATAATTCATGGGCGGCCAGTTTAACGGACCATTGTGTCCCTCGGACATACACATAAATGCGCGCGCGAGCGCAAACATGCAGATATATATGAAAAGCTCTCTCACGGTACGTAAGAAGATATATGACAGTAATTAAGGGAAAAGCTTGTTTATCACGACTAATGATGCGGACCGTTAGAGCCCGACATATGTAATTAAATACTGTTTGCCAGACTGTTAATTGAAACTATATGATTTACGAGATGTCGCATGCGGCAATTCGTAAACGCCGTTGCTCCTGCCGCAGAGCAAAAAGTGAGTCGCATCGTAAGCGGGAAACGGAAACGGAAGCGTTTTACGTAATCTTTTACGGGAGGGCACTATTAATATCGAGATAGCAGTTTTAGGAAGTTTGCAATCCTTGAGGTGCCGCTGGTGGCAGTGTGAACAACCTAAATTATAAATCTTTCAGCGGATAAACTGTTATTTTCTAAGCTAGACAAACCTGTTAGTAAAATCAAATAAAGCGGATTCGGTATTTTTACCTTTAAGGAAACCATGTTGAAATTTGCTTATAATATTAATTTTTTTTATAGAATCATATAAATTAATAATCAAAATTTTTTAATTTTTAAATTAAAATTTAAAAATTAAGGGTATCTATTAATATCTTATTTAATAACTGAATGATATCCGAAAGAGAATTTATAAACTATTTATTAATGAATTATTAGAAAAGATGAGTACTTGACATAGAATCAGTACCTACAATGCAGAAAAAAAACAATACATCGATATTCGGGAGAACATGCAGACGCTTGAACATTTTTTGGAAAACATGAAGATCGGAATTATGGGAGCTAAGACTCGTACACCCTGTGTTATCCTACTTCGCAGGATCATATTCCGATTTGTTGCAGACTTAGGTTATAATTATATATGCAACCCCTCTGCGCTTTGGAACTAATCCGTTGTTTGCAATATTACAGTATGGAGGAATTTGGCTTATAAGTTTAGGTGTTAATTTCTTGTTAGGCATTTATCTGTAAATATATCCATATCATTGTGATAATTTCTACCTAATCCCAATAATAAACGTGTTGCACCTGCTAGCATATAATTCGAGTGATAATTGCTATAATCGCGTCGATAATAATATCGATTTCACTTCCCTTAACGTGAGGCACTGATAGCGATCTGCGTAATCCGTCCGTTTAGAAGCAACGTACGGTGCACAACAGTCAATATTGACTTCAGATGTGATTGTATCCGTAATTACTACTACAACTATCACTTCACAGCTGCATATTGCCGTTTATTGGCCTGCTTTAATTAAGTGGATTTAGAATCCGTATTACTTCCAGGCTTTACTTTGTAATCAAATACTGAACGCTTTCTCGGTTGGAAGTACTGAAATAGCTATGATTTCTCACTTCCCAAACAATTTTTTGAGTAATACTAGTGAGGTTGAATCGTGGGACAGTACTACGCTGATTTGTTGGATCGATTCGACGCTGAACTAAGAAGAAAAAGGTCTCACTTAGTGAAGAAAAAAAATCTTTCTGGCGTTCTGGCTCACACATCTGCAATTACGACAGCACAACTGGTCCAGTTCCGGAATGCATTGGTGGCCTTATCCACAATATTCACCACATTTGGCAACATTTTTCCTATTTAAGTCAGGATTATGACTAAATTTTACGATTTATTTCAAATAAATGTTCAAATTTTGATTTTCTCAAATATATTTGAACACTATCACTCGTGGTGGATAATGTCTCAATAATTCCTTTATTTTCTTCTAAATTTCAACTGAACGTCTGGGCCTAGTTTGGCTATAATATTTCTTTAAGCTATTCGTATATTTATATTGGAATAAATATGTTCTAAAATAAGCGTTTGAGTTTTGATAAGTGCGCTTGAAGTTATTTTCGTTATATTGGAGTGATGGTAATAGGGTTCATAGATATTTACAATAAATTTTCATTTTAATCGATCGAAATTTAGGCCGTAATAGGCTCATTGTGTATTCTATCTATACTGGAGGATCGTCAATCAAGCCGCTATCATTGTGGACCTTCAGCCGTATTATCTTTATGTTGTTTGTTTTGGAGATTAAGGATATGGCTCTGTGGCTGCCTAGTAGCAGATACAACGTTCAACGCTAATGCTGCTTGCTTATTATCAGTATATGCCTTGTTGTTTCTGCCTATAATCTTCATTTTCGCCTCAGAAACGATGATTTGCAACCCTAAAGCTAAAGGCATCTCCGTGTTATTAGCATTGAAGGTAAAAAAAATTATAAACGCAATGTTTTTTATGCCTATTTACGTTTCAGTTACAAATTTATATGTTATCAAAGCATTTAATATAATCTTTAAATTCCGATTAATATGCATTGCAGAACGTCTGCTTTACCTTATTTTTTACTTATCTTACATTAGGAAGGAATAAAATAAAACAAGGGCTTAATAATTACTCATTTTATTTCATATTTTCATGATCTAAATTTGTATAATAGTAAACATTAAATATTTCACAAACAAAAAAAGTCAGTATGATAAAACAACATTATAAAAATCACAAATCAAATCAGTTTTGGCTATATTCTCCACATAAACAGACTACGAAATACTCTTGTGTTGCATTATAATCAATGCATATCATTAACAAGCTTTCATTCAACGAGAAACTGCTTGAAATCGCCACGTTATTGTAATTCTCATCTACGTAACATAAAAACACATATTAGGAATAATATCAATTATAAAAAATCCGAAATTTTGGCGCCATAACACCAAATCATCATCAAACAATTTCTATGTATGTATGCAGGTAATTTTTGTTTATTTGTATATCACTTCAACGTCCAATTTCGGTTATAACATGGAAAATCGGTGAACAAGTGTAAGAGAAGAAGAACAGGGAAAAAGAGAAAAGTAGTAGATTGGAGATGTTTCATTAAAGCAGCGGTTTTCGGTGTTGCCTCGCTAAGTTCTCGGATATATGCAGACAGGTCCACATCCTTTCCTGCGAGACGAACGGGAGAATTTTCGCTACTTGCATCGATCCCTGAAACGTACAGAGAAAACAGCAAATTAGATAACGGGACATGTACGCGACAGGAAAGAGACCGTGTTAGAGTAGAGTGTTCGATGCGGTATATGCAGTATAATCGACTCATTAAATTTGATATAAGGTCCATCCTGGAGTAGCCATTAGCCGCTATTAGGACGCAGGCTACTTTCGGTTAAGATGCTGACCATCATATCCTCTTATATCTCCGAAGCAATTAGGTCAAAGTTTGTTATTGGTAGTGTGGATCTAATGCGTTAGCTTAAGGGCTTTGTTATAATAAAGATGCATTACTACACTTGAATTTGTTACAAAGCTAAATTTCCTTTCGAAATAAGTTCACTGTTTACTTTCTGATAGCCGCATATAAAATGTGAAAATGCAACACTAAAAAAATAAAGTTTGCCCTCGATAAAGAAGCTTTGTTTTCTTCAATGGAAAATGAAATTTATTTTTATGGAATCTATCCATCCACCGGGAAAGGGATGGTAATTATTTTTTGGGATAATCATGCAGTTGTATTAATTGAAACCTTGAAAAAAAGAAAAAAAAACAATGACGGAGGCATACAATGTATTATTACTTAACGAGCTTAAGGCAGAAATTGCGGAGAAACGGCCACTTTGGTAGAAAAAGAAAGTTTCGTTCTACCAAGGCAAAAATTCGCAAACTGCGGTTCGAAGTGGCAGACCAGCCACCTTATTCACTAGATCTGGGCCCCCAGCGATATTTTTTTTTGGTTCCTGGGCACAAAATTTCGCACATTCGCAACCGACTAAAGATGGCAACTGCTGTTAAGAAGTAAAACCGAACTTAACTAACCCTATAACTAAAGTGCTTCTAAAATTTTCTCGCTTCTTAATTTATGCCGGTTTTAACGCGACATTAAATCAAAAATTTAAAGCATTGAGAATTTAAACCTCCTTTATTCTGATTTGAACTTTGATAAACTTCGGCTTCTCAATTCCACCAGCATTTCAGTTTTATGCCTTCAATTCCGGTTCTAAATTTACGAGCGAATGTCTTGTACCAATCATTTTAATACTTAACAGCCCGACTGGTCGAGATTGCAGGCGGAATGATCGTAAAATACCGCCTGGGCGCGGGTCTTTCGTGGATTCCGATGGCGTTCGCCATCGATCAATTCGTGATGCATTAAAATGCATGAAAACACTTTTACAAATTGCGAATTTCTTTTGTTTCTGCAGAGCTGTATTGGTGAAGTTCTCATTCGGATACAATGGGAACGCCTTTCATTGACTAATTTTATTATCATTCGGGATATCCCGTCCGAGATACTAAAGGAATTTCGATGCGGTAATGAGTTTAATTAAATTAAGAAGACTTTGTTAAGTTAATTCAATAGACACAGATATCATGTCCATTTCTTAATTCAAAATTGTAAGTTTTGAAAGTGAGGGATTGTCTTTTTAAAAAACGTTGTGGTCCAACTGTGCAAATAGTGTCACGATACTTGAAAAAAGGAAAAATGTGAAAAAAATGAGGTTTCTCTTTTATGTCGGTTGCAACTACATCTAACAGATAGAACTTGCGCAAGACTGAAACTGAAGCTATCCACAACCAAAATTATACGAAAAAAAGCAGTCAAGTTGCCAGTAATTAGCACAGAACGGATAGAAAAAAGAAAAAACCGTTTCAATTGGCCACATCAAAAGAAACGATGAACGGCATATGTTATTGCTTGCCAAAAACCAGTGTGCTTAGAGCGTGCAAAAAAGTACTGCAGGTTCGAAAAGCAAAGCTTTATGTTTTCTTATAATGATGATAAAAAATAAATTACTCTAACAATACTGTAAACATCTTTTAAAGAAAACCTATATACAAAGTGTTTGCTAAACTTTAGTAACAACTCTGTTTTTATATGTTAAATAGGTGTAATGTAAAATGTAATATAGACGCCTGTCAGACGTATCGTTTTTAGACGTACAGCGAGCAGCATCTAAGTATTAAAAAGTATCGACGTCAACTGACTCCCCGAATTAGAAAGGCAAGAAGTTGCCAAGGCCTAAACGTTGCTATTTTTTCTATTGGAAAAAACCGTGCATGGACAACAATAGAAATCAATGGAACGAGTAACATTAAGATTTGTAAATATTAGCTAAAATTATATTTTAGAATGTTATCTGTTTAAAAAAAAAAGGTTATTGACAATAAAGTCAAAAGGCAAATATATACTGTACTATTGAAAGAATGATATGCTTGATATACAGCGTTTTCTTAAAAAAAAGCAACATACGTATATTTTCAATGTCCTTCCTATAATTGGGGCTTATTAACATTTCTAAAAAGCAACGTTCAGCGTCAAGAATTTTAATTAACTTCGGCAAAATCAAAAGAGTGACCATATTGCAAGGAATGAGTACTTAAGGCAGAGAAAAGTAAATGTTACGCATATCGCTTTTGTGATCTGAAATGCGATTTCCAATTTTCGAAGCGTTTGACTCATGTAACAACACGACCGATCTTTGCAATTAATCTGATAGATGACGTCAGAGCAATTCAGACTTTTTAGAAAAGAATTAAATTTTCTTAAAAGACAAGTGGCAATTTTTAGATTACTGTATCTCTTGAACAAGTTAGAAGTTTCCCACTAAGATTAAATATATAGTGAAGTTTCCCAAATACTGGTTGAACTGTCCAGACTAACGTTGAGTGGATTAGTTTCAGAATCAGGGTCATCCACAGTATTTAGATCTTGGAGAAGAGTAAAACAAATGAAGTTGGATAATTGTTTTTTTTTTAATTTCATGGAGTAGTTTAAAGTTTTTTTTCGTGGTAACTATGGTGGAACTATGGAAATATTTTTAATACTTGGGTTAGCTTGATATTGTATTTGAGGGGATGACAAGATTTAAAATTGAGGTAATGGCCCGAGCTACTTGGTTTGCAATTCCAATCTAGTTTGATGCAGCTGTTCACATCCCTAATAACTTTCGTGTCTAGAAAAGAAACACTTTAGGACGCTCACTTCTTGTTTCTGCAGTGAGTTTCAGCTTGTTATTAAAGTTATTAAATTACATCCAAAGTAGTTTGGATTTTGTCATGGGTTAAAGCAGCTGAAAGGTCGTCCACACACAAAATAAACGGAAAATCTAAATCAATCCAAACCTTAATGCGGAGCAATGAAGCATTTATCACGATTTCAGCAATAGATGAACTGATAGGACCTCCAATAAGTCAACCAACTTTTTGAGAAAGGCCGCGCCTGTTCTTCTTTATTAATTAAATCGGTTGTAATATAATCTACGTAGGTGACACTAACGGATTTGCGAAGCAATTTTCCCTTTTTATAACATTAACATATATACATATGTATGTGTACACCTCACGCTAACATTTTTACCTTCACTCGAAAGTTAATATCGTATCCGTTTTAACGCTCCGCGGGCTTTCCGAATATTTACAAAGACGCTATTTACACAGACTAGAAGATTACGGGTGAGGTAAGGAGAATATTATGTTTGCAGTAGGGATCATAAATTTATCCCGCGCCTTCCAGTATCGCGAGCTGTATTTCATTTCCTCTGATCTGCATATAAATTAATGCCCGTGAAATAGTGAACACTAAAGTGCTCGTATGAACATGGAAGTACGTGTGTGCTTACGAACGTACATAATATGCATGCATACCGGTAGCGTAAGATGCAAGTAAGTAGATACTGAGTCATATTCGCATCTTTAGGTAGACGACAGCTTATGAATGAACGAGGAAGATATTTAATATGGCACGGGGAATGTAAATTGTCGTGCACACGTTTATTATCGTGCGCTGTGTAAAGGGAATGTATGCAAACTAACAATCAGTGTACGGTAGCGACGTTCTATTACTATTAGCAGATGGATGTTGCAAGTTTCTACATTGATTTAACTGTTTCCTTCATTAGAAAATTGAAAATGGCATACTGTAAAGTAACTTGAGTTGTGTAGCTCCATAATTACGGATCCTATCAAATTCAAGATTGCTACTTGAAACGCAAGATAGCTTCAGAGTCTCACGTTCGATACTGATTTTGATACTAGGTATAGGGTATCTATTAAGTACCTATTAAGTTCGACGAAGCTCTATGAAACAAGAGATTTCAAAAGGACCAGTAACACTTTAAAGGTAGCTGAGAAATTCGTGTAAGATAATATAAACCTTTCATTTGACGTACATTTCATGTTGCGCGATCATTACCAGAGAATAATTACATTTACTGAAACCCATAAACCCACCGAAACGGAAAGCGACGTTTTTACAATATTTGCTAGATTCTACAAATCCGCCATCTGCCAATCAACTTCCAATCCGATCGATGCTTGTAAGCTAGCTGTTATAAATACAATAAAGTAGGACGCAATAAATTTTTATATAATTTGGATTCCTCTATGCTGAATGTAAAACCCATTTTGGTTATTTAATTCTGAAGGGGAGCCCTTTCCTTGAAGAAAGGTATGATCCACGAAAACCTGTGTGTGATCTGCAGGGCCCGGATTTTGATATACATCTCCTACGTGATTTGGTAGAAATATGAAAGTATTATAAAGTCTTACATGTACACATATAAAATCAGTTTCTGCAGTTTCGCCCACATCATACTAAGTGGGGGGACTCTGGTAATCTGTATACGCGGCCATTTAAGTCACTCCACTGTAAAATTTGAAATTTCCCTTTTTCTTCGTCTACGTAGACTATAAAACAAGCAATGAAAAATAACAACGTGATACGAAATAATAGACATAAGAAGATCGTTTTACCAGAAATTTCTTCTTCCTGCCGGGTTCCTGTCTGAAATAGACGAGCGATTCCTTCGGGATGCTGATGTGGAAGTCCTCATTCTTCGACGCTAGCGACTCGAAACGACTCGGCTGGCAGTCCAGATCCAGACGGAGAGTGCCGGTTGAAAAATCGACGCTAACTGACAACCATATCCATGCTGTAACGAAACAGAAACATGTGTCAGGACGGTCTCACTGGTGCTGCTCTACCGACTATTGTCGCTATGTTCATCCGCCCCGTCGTTGGTTGTTAGGGCGCACAACAAATGACGTTTCTTTAGCCGACCTTTGCAAACGACGTGGAAATTTACAAACCCATCCGAGGGTATTGTGTGCGCGTTATTTCCATCGCATTTGATAAACGACATATGATTACAATCGAATGCGAGCGCGTATGGTGTTAATATGTGGTAGGAGGAGAAGGAAAGCCATGGGCGTAGAAAGATTTTCTGAGCACCTAATGCGAATAGAATGTCTTTTCTCATTACTTGACCTTTTTTTTATCGCTTTTCGTTGTTTTGTTTTTGAGTTTTGAGGGTGCTAAATTACTTTTTCATTTTATCTTGTTTAGTTTCGAGCGCACATGCATGTTTGATAATATATCTAGAAAAATAAACTATGGTTGCTTAGATAACTTTAACATTTAAATTATTTGCTCATATATTAATCTGCAAAATGTAAATTTCCAAATTTGACCTTCAGTCGGGGGTGCAAATTTATAGCCGGGTTCGGGAAATTGAATCCGACAAAACCCCTTCGTCTTTTAAATATCAATAACTTCTCGCTCAAACGATTTCAGTAACTATTCGAAAAGTTAAACAAACTCCATGCCGCCTTCCTTTCACCGTCATTTACGAATTCGTTCGTAGGCAGCGAGCGTCAAAGGACCACCACTACCATCACAAACTTTTCAAATTTATATTGTTCCATGAAGCAGAAAAAGGAACTTCGGTTCCATCCATATTCCACTCCGTTTTCTCCATCCCTTCTACACTACTACCTTCTCGCCATATTCTTCTTTTCCCTCTTCTTGCTCCTCTTATTTCTTTATTTCGTATTTAACGCGGCCGAGGGATTATCCTTTCACACTTTTAATACATTCATTCTATTATCTGCGCTCCCGAGTTATTTTACGTAATTACTGCTTAATGTGACAACGGTGGGTCCTACATAGAATAGCTTTCGCGGAGGAAGTTCCAAAGCGGTAGTAGCTGTTAAGCAAAACTTCAAGAATAACTCCTCCTGTCTGGCCCCTCTGCGCTGTAGCGAATGGACGCGATTTAAGAAGTTGTTCCGCTGAATTAGCTATTGCACGATAGGATTCCACATTATAATGAATGAGTATGGCTAGGATGGGAATATAATTATAATGCCATTATTTAAATCATCGCTCAATTAACAACTTTTATCGCTTTCGCAAGGAGTGGATATTTGCATATTTTACTGTTTTAGGATAAAACTCTACGAAAAGTTGATGGGTCTTATGCTACCACTCCAATACTTTTAAAAAGAATTAAATTTGATGGATCAAAGTAAGAAGTTTTGACAATGTTCGTTCAGTCCAAGCGTATTCGTGGATGCCTTTATTATTTAAAAATAATGGCGAAAGTAAGCGTCTGTGGGCAGAACTTTCAGCGGTGTTGTATACATTGCTTCTGCAGATATTATTCTGTGATAAAGTAAATCACGAAGATACGAGACTTTATATGAGGAGGATGTTTATAAAATAATATGTATAATTGCTATAATTTCCGATGAATAAACATATGCCCGATCTCAACACAACAGTACATATTTTTTTTATATTTTCCTAATATAAAAAAGAAGACGAACACGCATAAGCTTCATAATAACCACAATAAGAAATAGAAATCATGATATTGCCCATTACTGTACCTAGTTGTGGTTACCGTACATAGATATAATTTAAGAGTTTTCGTTCCATGTAACTGTAACAATCGCAGGGAATTTCCTCGCCGCTATCTAGGGTAATCAACGGAGCTTTTGTAAAATTACAGTCGGTCCGTACGACCGTAAAAACTTTTAATTTTGTCGGTTGTAATTACGGCAGACGCTCACGGGGTAATACTCCGGTTAGAGATTTTAATTCCGCTACCGTGTGCGATATTCGACATAATACTTATTGTTAGCGTAACGGAGATGGCCGAAGATAGCCTTGAAAGGGCTGACGACGCGAAATAATCGAGATCTGGATAACGACCGAACTATAAAGTAGGTAGAAATAGCGGCCGCGCTGATGAGAGAGCGAGTTATAATTGAAAAAGTATTTTATCCGCTACTACTACCGCAGCAATAAAAAGCGATTATATCGAACCGAGAAATAAAACAGATGAAGCCGTTACAGTCTCTATCGATTGGGTTTTTGATTGGTTATAATAAGATAATGCGATACTTTAGTAGATTCTCTCTAATTCCTTTGGAAGTTGATGGAGGTTTTATATCTTCATTAAAGCGGATTTGGGCACTCTTAGATTAATATGCTTTCATGGAAAGACTAAGTTGGGAAATCTATTTAAATTAGTACCAACACTTCACACTATGAATGTTTGCGTTTGCGTCATTAGCCAACCGCTGAAGTAAAAACAAGCGTTCTATCCACGTCCCATTCTAATTTGCAAATATAACTAAGCTGCACAAGAGAAAACAAAAGTATATTTACATAAAATATTAAATTAGTTCTTACATACTTTGATGCTTAGAAAGTTTTCAGTCAAATGTTTTTGAACGAATAACCAGCGACGTTGTTGATATAGATAAGAAACAATGTTGGACCTAATATAGATCCTTGAGGAACGCCTATATTGGTTTTCAATTTACTAGGCGTAGCCCAATTCGCACGAACACTCTGGTTACCAGTACTGATGGACCGCTAGGATAATGGGTGCACTTACCTTTTTTCCTCTCTGGCCTACGATCAATAATGCTAGCAAGGTTTGGAAGGTACGCCAAACACTAAGGGTTTCTGCACACTACACATCACCTAAGATATTTAATGAAGTTTCGGACATTCGTGCCAACAATAGGAGGGAGTGTACTGCTGACGTAAACAAAAGTTGTTCTATCTAATTAACTAGTGGACTTGCAATAACAACGAAATACCTGTATAGGGGGCCCACATACAAAATCTTTCAAGAAGCAGATGGATACGTGGAAAGTCCCTAATGTATTTCAATATCAAATGTGTTTCGGTACTCCGTAGCCAGCGCATTTAGAATGAATACAAAACATCTGCTTTCCCTTCCGTTTTTTTATACCTTAATTCGTCTTTTTTCTCCTTCAGCCACGATGTATTCATTGATTTGAAAATAAAAAGATACACAGAAGGGCTCCTGTTTTAAGAATCTCTGTAGGAAACATTTTGCTACAAATGTATTCATACTACAAAATTGATATATCTAAATTTTATTCCGCATAAATTTTGGACGAGCTTGTTTCGCGAATGTACGTGTATATGAGACCAGGAAAAATGTAATAGATTTGTTTTTGGTACGTACATCCATTATTCGTTTAAACATTATTCTCCTTGCAGTTGTCCTGTATTTCCCTTTTTAGAGTAATATGTTATAGGGTGTGTCGGGAGGAACGAACTAAACTTCAGGAGAATTACGTGAAAAATCAGATATGTTCTTATCAAGATTTTCATTTGTTTTATAGTTATAGCGTAATTGGAAAATTGTTAATTTTAATTAAAAACTAGCGTTCTTGTAAATGGTCTCAGGTTAAGCAACATTTAGATGATAGGTTTCCAGGATTTTGGATTGGTCGCGGTGGACTTATTATTATTATTAATCGGGCCATGGCCAACTACCTTTGGTCACTGAGACTTTTATAACAGAATGCTCTTGTATGAGTCAGAATAGTTGGAGGCTTTTAATAAACCTTACTACTACTCCAGGATCTTCTTCCTTTAGTTCACTAGATGTAAATTGCAGTGTTGGTGTCGCGTGTGACTGATGGTAACTCATTTGCATAGAATATGTTCTGCCGTCTCCAGATCTTCTTGGCATAGACGACAGATCTGATCTTCAAATTTTGCTAGTTTAAATAAGTGATATTTAAGGGCTGGATGACCTGTCAAAAATCCTTTCCTTTCGATTACCCTTTTTTTTATAGCTTGTTTTATATGGTAATTTTGGAGACCATAAAGAGGCTGCTTCTTTGCTCAGCCTTTTCATTTCCTTCAATCCATTGGTGGCAAGGGCCCCAGCGCAAAATAACGTGTATCAGACCAGATTCGTAGATGTAGGCCTTAATAGCCTTTAGATTAGATGGATATATTAATCCCTTTCTCGAGATTCTTTATGGAGCACAGGTTTAAAGCGGAAATCTTTGTTTGAAATGTACTAGTGTGGAATCCTGTAGCCATTTTTACACACCTGTTTCAACACCTTCAATTCTCGAGTCGTACGTGTACCGCACCAGAGTACCTTTTTTGCCTTGAGGTTCAGCGGATGCCCGCTCAGTAGGGCTTTCAATGATCATTATAAAAGGTGATCGAAATTGTATTCATTCTACAAAGAGCGAGGGCACTAATTTTAAATTAGTCTCGACGCGGCGCGCTTATTAGTTGGCCTTCAAAATCTCCAGCTCCCATACCACTAGACAGTTGTTTATGGGACCGGCCCAAAAATGCAAGTTTGAATACTATGATTAAAAAAATGTTAATGTCTGACATTTATTTGTAATTAAGCTATAACTTGAAGGCAAGCGAAAGTCGTGTAAGAAGATGTGAATTTTTTTTTTTACATTATTTTATCTGATAGAATACACTCCTGGCGTTTGATCCGTTTCTCCCGATTCACCTTGTATAATGCCAATAATAATGGTAATTATTGAATATTGTTGGTAACACTGTTTTTATGAAACATTTATGTATAATACGCTTGAACCGACTTACACTAGCAAAAGGAAGGAAGGAAGGATTGTCCTTAGCGGTCCCATTGGGAGTATGTACATATACGCAAATGTCGCAAGAAATAATCTTGTATCTCTGTCTAAACGTATCCGAATATCCCCACCGTACGACAAAGCTAAAATATTTTACGCCATTACAACCATAACACTTTTGCGAAACGATCCACTACAAACAGGACACGGTTCCCTTATTCTTTTATTGCCAAAACCGTTCGTTTTGTGCTAGTTATACCTCTTGAGAGACTCTAACGTTACAAATGTAATTGTAGAAACACGCTGAATAAATAAAACGGTTGACTGCTACGTATCTTAATAAAATATGTAGTAAAAATGTTTAAATTGCAAGCTGAAGGAGGGTGCATTTTTAAGAGGGCTACGGATGTATGCTTGGTTGCATAAATTTCAATGGTTCCAAAATTACCTTTTTCGTAGTTAATATGGAATATTACCTAATTAAAAAAAAAATGTTTGAAAGAGGGTTCCTTTTGGATGAAAATGATGAAAAAGTATGATCGGGGCATATACCGAGGTGTAGAAAAAAAAAATTCAAAGATGACTCATTTCATGGGTTCTCTGTGGAATACTTTTCTGTATTATTAGATCTCTGCATACGCCTTCTTATTACGATTAAAATGGGAACTTTTTTAGTTTTTCAACGTTCATTAAAATCTATTAAACTAATGAAATTTTCAGCATCATCCGTTGTAAGGGTACCAACTTGTATCTAACATTATACACCATTGCGTTTTACTAGCAAAATATGTGCAACAAGCGCTTTTTTCCATTGAATTCTACTGTTGTAATTAGCAATAATACAATGGCGTTCCAGACATGTAATTAAAGATAGAAATTTCCTCTAGATTAGTATTCTTCTTTGATTCTCCTTAGTGATAGGTTAATTTCTTATAATTACGTGAAGCGAGCCAATTAGCACGTAAGGGTTTAATTGAAAATTAAATACTACATCGAGCAGAGCTACTCGCTGCTTTCTTCAGTAGTACGAGGGATAAAAATGTAACCCTACTTGTCGATTTGTACGCATGGACGACCTCCCAGGCGTTAAAACTTTCCTCATTCTTCTTCGCTGCGTGCTTGTATTTGACCCGGTTATTTCGCAGCTACGCATTATTGTGGATTATTCCGAATATTGTGAAGCAGCGAGTTGATGGCGTAAGGCGAAGTTTCCTCGCCCGGAATGAAACGCGGCGCTTTATTAAAACTAAATTGAGGATAATAAATACGTGATTTACAGTTTTTATTGTATTAGTCGATTATTTGGATCGTGCAATTAGCTATATTGTTCCAATTAACTTTCGTAATTTTGATAAAGTTTTATTAGCTTTGATTGGTTTACTTTCTTACTTATGCCGTACAGTTCTCCTCCTTTCTTTATTGTACGCTCGTATTATACAGGTTCATAAAATGTGTTTAGTATCTAACAATACTTCCCCACGTTGGACACCAAAAACTATCAGGAAACCCTGATGAAAGTAAAGTTCTCAGGGTTAAGCTACAAAAATTATTACGATGTGTGGGATTTAACTTAATTCTTCTTTGCAAAAAGAAATTGAATGAAAATTAAAGTATTTTTTTAATGCCAAAGAATCTATTTATTGAATGGAATAATTATATTTCTTTTTGACAAATATTTGGAATAAACAGATTATCTTAAGCAATCTCTATTCGACAGCTATTTATAATTTTATTTACTTAAAAATGTTTTTTGAATTTTGAATTTATTTGAGTGTAGGCTTTCACGACCGTAATCAATAGTAGAAATGTCTTTCGGGTGATGTCGTGTAGTTAATATTTTACTTGACGTTTCGCTGACTATCCTATCAGCTTCTTCAGAAGATTTCTAAAGACTGCAAGCAAAGACTGAAAGCAGTCTTTAGAAATCTTCTGAAGAAGCTGATAGGATAGTCAGCGAAACGTCAAGTAAAATATTAACTACACGACATCACCCGAAAGACGTTTCTACTTTGAATTTATTTATTTGAAATTTATTTGGCCAAATAAAGAATCTTCAGTAGCTCTTAATTTACGTCCAAATGTTATCTTTCAGTTTCATAATGCCAAGCACTTAGCTTCATTATATCAAACGAATGAACGTAATTGAATACAAAGCATCACTATACAAAATTCGATATTCCTCGGATATTTTGGCTCGTACCCATCGCGACGCTCGATAAAAAATATAAATTTTGTACGGATCGTGTTTATGGAAGTCGAATTCGTGGGAATTTAATAAACGAAGAAAGAAAACGATAACAATAGTAACATCATTTATATTTGGAACGTGATACTGTCAGTTTCATTTTTCCTTCAGAATCTTTATTAAACATTTCAGTATTTCTCTTTTATTCCGAGCGGTGATATTTTTTCCATTATGCGAACCCGTACATCGATAGATATAGGGACGGAATATAAGGGAGAAGGAAAGTTTGTTGGAGTTTTCATTCCGCGCCCAGTCATTATGTTTTCGTTTCCCCGGCCCCTTTTCGGTCGTATCAAAGCGGCGACGAAGGAACGGGATGATGGTAACGGCAATGCTACATGGTTGCTTTGTGCGAATATCTTAGATTGCTTTACGTAAAGTATACCGAGCACGGTCCATTAATTTTAATGAATTTTATGTTTGAATAGTTGTATCTCGAACCGGGCAACGCGAAAGGTGTTGGAACTAATTTTACGCTGCATTAGACGGATTTAGCCACTTCGCTTCTTCTTAATTACTGAATATATTGAGTGTGCTTCTTAATCTAATTTATTTTCGTGCATTTCGTGCAAATTAAGTAGTGGGTCTACAAGTTGCCCTAGAGAGAAAACCAGAACGTTTTTTTTTAACTCAAAATCAAATCGGTAGACCACTTACTCTCGTCAGCAGTGACTCAGTGAATTTCTGCTGTTTACTACACCCAAGATTTTGGTCGGAGAAAAGAGATTTTCATCGAATGACAAGGTTATCACATTCACAAACGCGCCAAAACAAGATGCCGACTGCTATTTTAACGGGATAAGGAGATGGGAACATCACTTGGAAAAGTATATAGATTTGCGAAATAATATTGAATTTCATAAAAAAAATATTCCGCTACTTCCTTTCGTGTTACGTAAAATCATAAGCAGAAACAGTGAACCCTTTTAACAATAGACATATAAAGTTTTATTACGTATAACAGAAACAACGTGCTCACGCAGCAAATTTCGTATAACGTCGCCCTCTATAAATCGAATTGTAGAAAGAATTAATTTCCACTAGATTACACTTTTATGGAAGTTCTAAACAATCAAAGGGACTGAAGGGATGCTTGCCCAAGAGACCCGAACGGTTTCGAACGGCCAGCCGGGCAAGTTCTACACGGAGCCGTTCCGACAAATTCCATTAACATAGCCCAATTTCGTTCGGGTTACGTGAGGTTGCTTTTTTGGAGGATGTACACTCTAAATTGGTTTCAGCTCTATTGATTTTTATTGCACGAAATCGTTTTTTGCTTTAGAAAATCAACAGTTCCTGTTACAGTGGAAATCACACTAATAATGGTGTTATACTAACTCCAGTTTACCATGTTGTTGATGGTATTGGAATTATTTAGAGAAGAATTAAGTGCAGCAGACTAGTACACATATTATTCTTCTTATTCTATACGTTACAGTTATTATTAAAAAATTTACTTAGTTACATTTAGTGATTAAGTTATTCCTACCGAACCGAATAACGTATCACGTAAACGCAGCTTAATTATTGCGCGTTTTAATATGCATTGCACCCGCGGGGGGTTAATTAATTTTATTCTATAGCATAACGCGTAGCACTGCTGCTTGGAACGTATTATCGATTCAGTTCTATGGACACTAGGTCTTTATGTACATCTCGGATGCGCACGAAATTATTACGTCCTCAGAAACGATGCAACAAGCCTAACAATAGATTGTAAACTGTCCCCCTATATCCGCCATACACCATTTTATGTACACATTACATACACATGCAACTTTAACATACGACCACAAATTGCACGCTTCGTGCACCAGCTTAATTTCATGTCAATATTAAGTTGTAATAACATGAAAGTAGGTTGTACGTAGCGCTATTGTTTGTTTATTGTCAATATTATAGTAACTATGGGCGTAACGCTTCAATTTAATTGCAAATAATAGCACGAAATTTAACGAAATACGTATATATGAAACGGCATAAAATATACGTTTTTCCCCCTTTGTTTATCTACCATAATCAGTACAGCTATCGCCTTAAACGAGGCGATTTCTTTACTTTTTCTACCGGAAATTAAAGTTTCCCAGGGTGAAGTGGAATATTGAGTTCTATTTTTCCGCGTTCGGTTGTAAGTCGGATCGTAACGAAGAATGCAGTCGCAATATAAATATAGAAGAGCTTCATGTGCTTGTTGTTTTCTCCCTGTGCGTTCTTTAGCCCCATTCAGTCGGCGCTTTCAAGAGATATATCAGCAGTCTGCTTTCATATCAAATATTTATTTTGTGTTTACTATGAACCCGCCACGGTTCAAAAAAAAAACATGCACGGTGTGTCAATATTGCTTTTTAATATTACCATCAAATTCCTTCGGAAAAGCAATGGAATATTGTGTTGGATTTTGATATGAAAACGATATCGGATAAATGTTTAAACTTGAGTCGAAAAGAAGTATTCGGCTGTATTCGTTGGGTCCAGGAGATAGAATATTGGATAAGCCAGCAAAAAATAAAACAATACGTTCAATTGATCAGTTCTTAGTTTTCGCAATTTTTTTTACCGCTTCATCCAAGAAACCAAATTATAAAACATGAGCATTGCAATTAATAGGAAGTTGTAGAATATTCAAAACCACTTACATATGAGTGAATAAGAAGAAAACGAGACATTAGTTAAAAATAGGCGAAGCTACATGTTCATTAAAGCTAGCTGCTGTAGAAATTGAAAAGCAGTCTTAGCAACACGACCTCGTATAGATTCGTTTACATAAATCGATACTTTACTTTCTTTCTTCGTGGCTGAAAGTTTCCACCAAAGGTTTATATAGGAAAACATTAAATTACTTACCCGCCATTGGCGCCTTTCTATGATGACTCGGCAAACTCCAATCCACCTGATGCAGTTTCGATCCGGAGTTGAGCTTATATTTAAGACTGAGTATGCCGGTCTTCAAGTTAGAAGTCAGCTGGAACCAGGGGGTGATCCTTCCGGGTGAATTGACGGATATCAACGTACCGAGATTATTTTTCTGCTGGCGATATAGGAAGATCACCGTGAATCCCGTCGGGCTCGACATCGCCCTGGTCACATTCGTCGAGTTTGATAAAGGAACGTTGCCGTAGGGCAATCGGAACTTGTAAGCGGGATAGTTCTTTATGGGTCCCTCCACCAGCGAAACGCCTTGATCCTTGGCGGACACGTTTATCAGTTTGAGGATGTCGACCTCGTCTGTAACAGAAATTGAGATGCAGAGTGCGAACTGGTGAATGAAGGTTTTACTTTCAATGTATGAGCCCGCCAACTCTTCTGTACAATGTGGCGCAAACGAACGGCTTTCAAAGGAGAATTACATGTGCGCTCGCTGAACAGAATGTGTGTCTATATTTTCGGATATTGTTAGCGAATTGTGGTAAAACTTTCCGCGTTACATTGTATTCGTGTTCGGTGTATAAAAATCTATTTTCGGCCAAATGAGCATGCACGAGATCTGCGTTTTATGTAGTTTTGTCGTAGTACAGTTTGAATGTGTAGAATGCACCGTGTTTTCTGTTTATTAGAAAAATATAATCGTGAATATTGTACGTACAATTTTGAGGCAAATAGCATGTATTTTGCGAATTATGTTGTTGAAAGCAAACGCTTAAAATATTTATCAATAATGATAGCAAATAGTAAGGACTATGGGGTGGTATGATAGTATGAGGTGAATTTTATATTTAATCTTTTATCACGAGTAAGATATAATATTCCAATCACCATTGTATCCAATTAAATGGTTATTGGATTTGATGGTGTGAATATTGTTGGTGACCAAATGCATTTCTATTGTGGAATAAATAACCACGTTGTGTGATTTCTAAATCAAATTGAGAGGAGGGCTTTTGGCGTAATTGATTGTAGTTGTACGGCTGGGAAACTCCTTTGGACTTTTAGGTTACCTTCTCATTAACAAAGGTCACTTGGAAGAGACAGTCCGAAGAAGTTTAAAAGTGAACTTTAACTTATCTGCTCCCGGAAACTTCTATCTGCTGTTAACAAGCTACGTAATTGATTAAGTCTGAGGTACACTAGTTTTTCATTATCTTACCTGGATAATAACTTCACATTTTTTTTTCTTAAACTTTACTGAATTTATTGAAACTTTTCTTAAAGTTATTTCCGGCAAAATTAAAAAAAATGCTTATCTTGAGGAGATTTTGCGGTAGCGTGTAGAAAGCGGGGAATGCACAATTGGGATGAGAAATGATCTCTTTATTTTGAAGTGTAGCCGTATCAAGGAAAATGGTCTAAATAGTTTCGGTTTTGGCGAACTCATTACGACATGCAGTAATTGGTATATAACCCTTTTATTTACTTCCTAATAATGTTTCATATTTTGGAATGTGGATCGATTATAACGTCAGCAATTTAAGTAGATGCTTGGTATATACCTCCATTTCTGCCCGATGCAATCGCGATTGTAAAAGAACGATGAAATTTTCAACATCCTGAAGTCATCGACATTGTATCTAGCTTTATTGTACTTCACTTTATAATCTCCCATTGTGTAGGGTTTTATGAATAAATAATCTTCAATTTTAGCAAAAATTAAATAAACATACCCTGTAATAATGTCACAGAAATGTTTGCTTTAAATCAAGTATTTATCAAGCTCACCTACGTAAGAACACGGAAAAACAAAATCGATATTTTCCCTTTAAGTTTTCGTCTTACCTAGAGTCTCATATTTTAAACATTGATCTTTCGCGGTGCCGCGCTTACCGGCTTAAGAACGTCGACTTCGCTTATACAGCAAAGAATTGACATGCAAAGTGCGTAACTTTGGTGATGGGTGACGGGATTTAAACGGTCGGTATCAGGGACGGACTTTGCGGGAGCGAGGTTACGTTGGAGGGCGACGTCTGAAGGATGTGGAACTTAGATGGGCGTAAAGAAAGCGCCATCTGACAAATATTATGAATAATTAATGGTTGGCGCGTTAGAAACTTCGGAAGCGGTCTGGTCTCTTCAAACATCGAATGGGGAATTAGATTCTAATCTTGAAGATTAGTGTCGTGAGGATGTACGACCTAAGTTCACGGACATATTTTGCAAGGGTGGCTTTTTAAGTTTATATTGCTATAATAAGCAACTAAGTCGCAGAGTGTTATAGGGTGTTAGTGCTTGTAATGTTTATCGTGGCTTATATGAACTTATCAGAGTTATAATCTATCTAATTTTTCTTTTAACTTATTCAACTTAATAGGAGGCATTTATTATAATGAAGTAATTTATCGAAAAGATTGCCGTTTTCAAACAGCTAGGTTTGCCACAAACAAATCTAAACGATTTAGTCGGAAGAGGATGTTCTATATTGCATCCACAATTGAATAGGATAATTAATTAATACCAAATGTAATTTGCATGATTACGAGATTCGGTTCATTTAGTATGCAGCCACATAGCGAGAAACACAGATACAACAACATACCACACGTGCAGGTAGACACATACGTACTTATGTAGTGATGTAATCACTAAATTTAGATGATTAATCATTGCAAATTCATAATTATCGCAAATCTAAGTAAGTAATGGGTATTATTGTGTGGTAGAAGCAAGAGACAACACAATTTACCAAACGTGTTTATCCTAAAAATGTTTCAACGCTCCCGCATTTTTTTTACAAGTTGAATGAAAAATAACATTAAAAATCCACTAAAATTGAAAATTGAAATTCACGGACGGGACTGCAACTAACCCAGAATAAATACATTTCAAAGTAGAAACTAACAAATTACTGCTGATTTAAAATACATCCGTATCGTACACTCTGCATCATAATTTAATTCATTACATTCATGCTGTTTACTCTTTGTAAAAGGTTCAAAGAAAGGGCAGCAACAAATATTATAGTTATGAAATTCTATCTGACTGACACTGATGCGAGGAATTTCGCTTCTAAGCAACAAGATGAACCAACAAAGCTGTGGTAAACAAATAAATTTATTCGAAATTAGATTTCTTGACGAAACGAGAAAATAGAGTTTACGCGACTTACGTAATCGAATAGTATGGAGCCCCGTGTTGCGCAAATATTTCCTTTATCTGTTTCCATTGCTAATATAGAATCAACATTCCCGAAATAGATGAACATTATTTTCATTTTGTTACCCGGCAGCGTAATATCAATATTTTAGTTGCGGAGGAGGCGGTCAAAACGAAATCCTCAACCGCGTTCGGTATGAACGTTCGTTAGGGAGGGAAAAACTTATATAAAGAGAGAAACCAGACACTTCTCGGAGTGGCTTATGTATTATTTTCGTCGGCGAAAACCTGGCTCTCGGCCGACACTGTCTGGAAGCGTGTTTCCCGCGAGAAAACTATGCATTATGTTGTGCGGTTTTACATTTTCAGGTACTTTGTATCTGACACAATAGCATTTCGGTTAGCCGCACAGCAGAACCGCAAAACGAATGAAAGCGTTTGAAGTACGGCGTTGGTTTTCATCTCAATATAAATTTAATAAATAAATAGCAGCCTACGTATTTCAATGGTTTTGAATAGCTTAATGCTTGGTAATTACTAAGCGTAGGCAGCTTACTTTTCTGAATTCTAATAGCAGGTGTTTTAAATGAACCAATATACATCAATATATGGATTCTCGACAAAATACGAACGTACAGCTAAAAATTTCATTTTGCAACGAGTCTCCGCTTACCTTATAGTACCTCCATTCCAAATCGTGATATATACAATTTCTATATATTATCTGGAACGATTTCTTTTTATTTTATTTTCATTCAGAGACACGAATTAAAGTAAATTGAGCTTTTATACATTTTTTTTCTACGCTTTCATCTCGCCGTGCGTTTTTTCTTCTTTTTTCGTTTCCGCTATTTTTTCCTCTTCTTTTTTTTTTTCAAGCACTGGACGGATTCAGGCGGCGCTATCCATCATCTCTTGGAAAAGTTTTGTGTTGCGTCGTCGACTCCGAAGTCGACAAAATTGTAGCGGAATTTATACGATTATGTCCGGCAATATAAGGGATGGCTTTTGGCTCTGAATGGAGAGGGTCTTTCTCTCTTACTTTGATGGATGCGATGAATTGCGGGTCGTAACGTTGCTTGCTAATTCATGCGTTAAGGGTCGGCATTTTGTCACTTTCTTTTATCGGACCGACATTAAAAAGGGCGTGCGTAAATGCTCTTGAAATCGTATGAACTTTACTTGATAAATACTTTTTTTTTTGTTTTATACTCAAATTTTAATTTAAATCACAGTGCTTCCACGATCCTTTTATTATTTATTACAAGTAATTTTTATTTTACAATTTGTATGTGCTGCCGAATGTGAGGAATAAATAAATTCAAGGCTCGGCTGGAAGAACGTGTAAATTGATTACCTTCTTTTACAGCCTTTCCGAAATTGCTCTTTATTCCGGATATGAATTGTGGGTATTGAATTATTTTCTTCTAAATTCAAATTGATAACCTTCCAGCAGCTTCATGCGTTCCGTTAGTCTTCCAATATAGCTGCTAAAATAGGAATAATAAATCTGCGTAGCGAATAAAATTAATTACTGGTCCGAATATTCATAACCGGAATTGCTACTTCGGATAAACGATATTGCGTGTGTATACGGCTCCCGAAAATGTAAGCAAACACATAATTTAATATAATAATACCGGTTTTCGAAATCAAGAGGAGAACCGACAACAATTTTAGGACTCACTTGCGGTCGGTATCCGGGAGCGCATACTTTGTGCTCCTATCTCAGCTGTACAGTCCAGATCATCCCCTTTTTGATGTGGAACTAGCTGTGAAATGTTTAACATCCTTGCAAACAATTAACCGTACCGAACAGACTGTGCATGCGGGATAGAGAAAGCAGGAACATTTCCAAACTTACATAACGGGATAATTAGAGCTTACCGCGAATATACATATCAGGGACTTAAGCCCTTAAGTTTGCTTTTCCGATGATCGCTAATAACCAGTGTACAGATTATAGAATCTAACTAAAGCGAACACGCAAGAGAAGAAAAGTAGAAGTGAGAAAATTCTAATCTAGGGCGTTGGGCAGTTAAAGTAAAATTTTGAAAAATTGTAAAAATTAAAAATAAAGAAGTCGAGAACAGCAGTATACTATTATATGACCGATTCAAAGCCAATTTCTTGGAAGTTATAATATAGGATATTTAGATTAGAATCGCTGGCTTTCATAATATACAAAAACTTTTCGTTTTATATTAATTTATATTTGAGGAAAAGGAAAGGCGTTGCTCCGTACTTTCATTAAGTGTGGGTTTTGTTTAACATTATTTTACATTAGTACCTCGCAACAGACATCTGTTATTCATTAGCACTGCTTGAATTTAATATAATGTCAATAATGAAAGTATAACTTTTCATCTTATATGATAAATATTTGGACATTTTATATGTTTGCTTTTTGCTTGCTGCGTATCTCTATTTTTATTCCTCCTTCGTAGCATTTCACGAGAAATGATATATTTTTATAGCGAGTTTGCCTATATTATTTTTAGTGGCCGTCATAGTTGCTTATATACATTTTACATTTTACATTTTCTGTGTTATTGTGTTTACATCTTGTGTTCTTTCGACCGTAGAAGTTCGAAATATGCGAATTTGACTTCCATAATTTCCTTGCATATACACACGTATATCTAAATTAGAACCTAGTGCTTTTCCTATCTACTTTAATATGAACAATTTTAACGCTAGATGTCGTTTCGCACGGTGTGCGGTGGAGTAAAACACATGCATTTAAACAGCGTATTATGGTGAGTTTCGCGTATGCAAAGCAGTACGGTTACAAGAATTTACGGTCCACTCGCCATCGATACTGCACCGTCAAATGTTAGCACGTAACATAAATACGTTAATTTACCTTTCGCTTGACAAGATTTACAACGATGTTGTTACTAGCCCATGAATTTTATGGCGAAACACTGGAAAAAGGTTCATTAACAGTTCAGTGGATTAATAAATGAATACAATTAAAAAAAGGAAGAATATAAAAAGCTTCTGAAAGTTTAATGTGTTTCGTTTAAAGAGTGTCTTTCTTTTAAAAGCTGCTCGCTTCTATGCAAGTTTAACTTCACTTGAGGACATGGAAAAAGTCACAAAATTCTTGGAATTCAGAAACAATACGCCTATCCAAATTAAAGCCGCAATGGACGCTGTTTACGGGGACGCTGCACTATCATACGTCACAGTGAAATTTCGGGCAACTGAATGTAAACCTGGTCGTACCAACTTGACAATGAACGTTGCAAAAAATTGCAACCGCTACTGACAATATCGGGAAAGCCCATGAAATGGTGCTAGATAAACGCTGAACTAAGATGGGAAGGGTAGTAGACGCTGTAAGTGTCTCGAGAGAACGTGTTTGCCGTATATAGACTGAAGACTTGGGCGTAGAAAGGCCAATTTCGCATTGGGTGTCGCGTTTGCTCACTCGGGACCAGAAACTCAGAGTTTTGGCTTCGATTAATAACTTCTGAAATGAAGCAGCTGGGAAGGCGATGGCGTTCTTCTTTGAAATAGTCAGGAGAGGTGCGGATGGGCTGGGCTGAAATTCCAGAAGAGAGCCGGGTCGGGCATTTTTATAATAACTTAATAAGACTGGAAACTTTACAGACTACCCTCGTATTAACGAGATTCCCTGTAATATGAAATATAAATTGCAAAAACAGTTATTAAAAAAAAACAGTAGACATAGACAAGGATTTTCAAATATTTTTAAATATAGAAATAGGTAATTTCTTTTTGTTAAATTTTATACATTGCCTTGTAACTGAGTTATCAACATTTCGCCAATATTTGCTGACGTAAAACATGGCACCAATAGATTATTTGTGAATGCCTTGCGTAAAGAACATTTTTAAGAAAAGATGAAGTAAATAAATTGTATTTAGCAGTTATCAAAAATCTGATAAGAGCGTTGTGGTCCCTTTTCCGAGAGAAATAGCAACAACCTATTAGATCACGACTGCTTGCGATCGGCTTTAAAACTGCGTAATATTCATATTTCTGTTTGAAAATTTGATGTAACGGAATTATAATATGGCCCCTTAAGGCGATAGTCGAAGGGCACACTGTTTCAACAACAGCTGCAAAGATAATTTGAAAATTGTTTGCACTTAGCGAAATGAAATTCATACCGTTGCCTAGTAATAAATTCTTTGGAAAGTGCAATGACTGGTACTATATCTACATCTACTTCTTCGTATACAAGCAAATAAAATTTTGCGTGCACATTTTTGCTTCTGAGGAAATATAAAGGAGAAACATGTAAGAGCTTCGAAGTTTACGTTATTCGTAGGAAGCTTACGTGGAAGATTTCGACGACGCTTCTAAAAATTTTCGCCTTAAGGATATCAGATATCGTTACCGGTGAAAAATTACCTTGTTAGTATCCTTCATACACTCTCAAAGGAAGCCGTAGAGCACACGCCTAGCTCTTACTATTTCCTTATTAGTTTCCTCGGTGCGAAAAGTAAATAAGTAAGTTGCATGTAACTTTTTCAGAGCGAAACTATTGCAGGTGGAACTTCTTATCGTTTTTAAAATTTTAAACGGGCTTTTATGATTGGTATTTTTATTACGGTACACAGAGCGCTCTCAATGTTGAAACATCTATTTTAGTAGGTCGTGGAATTCAAAAAAATAATTTATTTTACCAAGAATTGACTAATATAAAATTTGGCCGAATATTGGATCGCAACGTTCTCGCATACTTATCTGATCTTTGGGGAAACTATTTACTTTTTCGTTCAGCGATCTTTACTGAATATTCTTTGAAAATTAACACACTGTTGTCTGTCGATCGTGACGTCACAACGCTTAGCAACTGATCTTCAACCGAAGTTACACTATCAAAATCGTCACCAAAGTGTATACTGCCAAGCACCATTTCTCGGTTGTCAACCTACGCTTAACTAATTTTGCTGACCCAAAGCCAATCTATACCATTGTTTTTGTATACCTCACTCACACCCTACCGACCGTGGCTAACCCTCACAAACATTGCGCCGGCCGTACAGCGTTGTACCAACTAAAGGCCGACCGTCAGCCAACCAACAGTGTCATTAGGGATGTCGGAAAAGTACATCACAAAACTCGGATTGTTTTCTTTCATATCAAACCAAGTTCATTATCAAACCAGCCTTGTACCATTAAGAATATGAACTGATCTGAAAAAAAATTGGGAGTTGTCTCAAAAATGGGAGAAACTTAAAATTGATACAAAAATGTTTGAAAAAAATATAAAATCGACATGTTCTAACATTTCTTCGAAGAACGAATTGCTTTAAATTTCATGAATTTTTCCATAATTTTGCCGGGCACAGTACTTGCTTTATTTGAGAATTTTTTCTTTCAATGTCCTACGTCCATTTTCTACATTATCCTCTACACTAGTTCCCGATCCAATGAGAGTCATAATCTCTGCTCACGCGAAGTATATTTTATGGCCCATTAACATTAGCGTAAGTTATAATTTTAGGACCTTAAATCCGAAAGCATTATTTTGCTGGTTATGATTATTTATTACCGAAATCTCACTTTACTTTAACCATATATCTTCCTACCTCGCAGGCTCTATTATTCTTTACATAATGCACAAGATATATGTTTTAGTGTTCTCTTCCCGTATCAGGCTTTGCGTCTATTGTTGTAAATCCCATTTTTATTTTAATAAGGCTTAATCCACATTCTTTATATCCTTCTTTTGTATTTTCGCGAGCGTTAGTCAGTGCGAGCCGTGGTATGGTGGTTTGTATTCACTCATAATTCAAATGCGTCATCTTTTTCCTGTTATACCTACTACCTTCCTGCGTTCAACAAAATGAAATCTTCTACCATTAGTCGCTGTCGTAAAATAAGCAGAAAAAGAAAAAAAGAACGCCAAAAGCAGTCGGCTTATTCATATCCATTATTCAAGATTAAATATTTACATTTCTTTCATATAACAAATGCAAAAATATGACTTAATAAGCTCGATCCCGTACACATACGTGAACAGCGCGAAGAGCGTTCGCGAGAGAAAAAAGAACAAAAGGCAAGTGGAAAAATAGCGAAAAAAGAAAAGAAGATAAGATGCAATAACGAAGCTACGAAGCTTCGAAGTTTTAGGCGACGGACTGAAAATAAAATTGCGCCAGTTAAATGGGGATGTAAATTTCATTTCGAGCCTTCTCGCCCATCTAATACGTCCGATTCGAATAAGGCCCTCCGCTATTGAAATCTTAAATCGCCAGGGCGCATTTAAATAATATTAAACATGAAAACGGGGCGACTGAGGGCGCGGGATTCACCCCGGTCTTTGTTTTGCAGTTTTCCGAGTTTAATTTGAACGGAAACCTACGCGAATAATTTAAAATGAACGCGTATCGCATCGTAATCGAAGCGTACCCTTATTAAATTCAATAGTATTCAAGTTGAATAGATAATCAAATCCAATTATCTATTACATTATTTATTTAAAATCGGGCGTAATTTGAAAATATTAATAAGTCTCTTCTGATTCCTCTTTTGTTAGTCGGCACTCTATAGGCTCCATCAGAGCACACAGCAACAAATAGGAAATAGAGTATCCAATGATTTCAACACATTAAAACCTAAATAATTTAAAATATAAAAAGAATCCTTCCAATGAACGGGAGTCGTAGGTTCGAACCCTACCGGCATGTTGTTTTTCATGTTTCGCCTGCTTACTTAAATTTTCAACAAACTGGCCAGTTAATAGATTTAAAAGTTTCGTACATATTTAATTAATTAGAAAAAGAAGCGATCTGCGGTCTTTAATATCTTGTGCCCCACCCTAGATTAGTTGCAGCGGATTCTCCTGAACGCAAAACAGCAAACTTATATTATGCAAGAGCTGGTTGTGTCACCCGTATATTGATTAAGTTCAGATGTCACATAAAAGCCTTAAAAAGATACTTAATAAAGCAACAACGAATTAGTCAATTCAGATAACCCTGAAAAATTAACTTCTGCTAGATATAAATTTTGTTTTCGGCGCGTCTGACCTTGACACCACATCTAAGCGAACAAAACGAGTATTTTTAGCAAGCATCTAAGTGTTACTTAAAATACATGATTTTAAACACTTTTTGTACTGTGCTAAAAACGATTTCGCGTAGCATGCTGTTATCCGATCTTGCACGAAGTGTATTACTTGAATATGGTCTCCTCTTTACAGGGTGTTAGAAAAAATCTATCAAAGCCTAGTGAGGGGATTGCATGGCCCAAAATATGCAGAAAAGTCTTAATAAAAGTGGGTCCGCATATGAACGGTTTCGAAGTTACAAAACATCTTGCGTTTTTTATTATGTACAAACAAAGTAATTCCTTAATAAACAACAGAGGCAAAAATTCAAATGAGATGCTCAAAGTGGCCCGCCTCCTTTCCACAGCAGCCACAACATCTATGCCGCAAAGTCAGGCTATACGATATAGGCGCAATTTCCTAACCTACTTGTCCAAAAGTTCAGCGTGAACATGCTGTGACAGTCGGAACACCATCGTCTGGAACCATATTTGGTGCCTTTTTCTCAAAGGAATACCATCTAAAAGATCGCTCATTGTATTCTGCACTCAGATTAGGTAAGCAGTGCCAGTTGACCGGAACTAGTAACTTGTTGCTCAAAATGCCCATCTAAATGTTCAACGAAAAGTGTACCCGATGTCTGGAATAGCATGAGGATTTTCGTTGATCTACACACGTGTATTGTGGATATTAAAAAGTCAATTTCGTGTGAGCGCGGCCAGGAAAAAAACTTGTTGAGATACTTACTAAGTTCGTGCCTGTTTTCTAACAGACATGCATAGTGTTGAGCGCAGTACATCCTCAATATCTTACAAGAGCTTTTGTTTTTTCTTGTGGACAATAAAACGTGTTGCATAAACAGTTTACATATTACGGAACTGTAAACTGAACTTTATCTAAAAGCTGAGATGGAATGTAATAACTTATGTGCAGATTTGATATCAGTTAGGTTTCGTCGAATCTTATACACGACTTCAGCTATAACTAGTTATTAGCGAATATAGTAATAACTTCGCTGTAACCTTTTGCCTGAAGCTAAATAATTAATTCCACGTCATAACTTCAACAAATAGGTGCGCGTAGGTGGCTTTAGTTACGTACAAGGATATTCCGTTCCTGAATTATCCGTATTATGCGTTGAGTGCGAAATACTGGGTCTCATTTACAAACATACAATTTCACCATTTGCGCTGATTTTAGATTTAACCTTCAGCCATGCCCAAAGTATACGAACTATTCACTTGCAACGTTAAATTACTGCAAACTTGTCGAATTAAATTTAATTTGGAAATGTTGGAATTTTTTTGGAACTTCAGCGAAAATGTATTGGAGTGAAATTAATTAACGTTACAAATTTACTCCGTACTAATTGTTTGTATTTTTTAATGGCGTGTATTTTGCGCTGTCCTAATTAAAAGAATAAGAACTTCCTTCGCCGACTGCCGGCGTTTCGTTGGTCGGTCGTCGATTTGTTTTTCGTTGAGTTCGTTCTGTTTTAAGCCAGACGGGCAATTAAGTGAAAACCCTGCGAGCAATTTTCGAGAGATCCTCAAACCTCTCCGACTTCATTTTATCAACAGACACACTAAATGAAGGATCTCTAAACTCAATCTCTCAATCTCAAGCCTTGTGCTTGTTATTTTATACACAAAGGAATGTATATATCTGTGTGACTTCAAAGTTTAACATAGATCTGCTGTTTTTGGTTAAAAGAAATTGGAAAAATAATTAACTTGACTACTTTACACTCTAAAGGAAATTATTGAATCCATGCAAAGCGAAAATATTACTTGATACTTGTTTTGACGAGAACTCTGAAAAGTTTCCAATCTAATATACGAGGTTTGGATTTAATTCTCGAATTGATACAAAATACAAGTGCACAATTGAAGTAAGACAAAAAATGTTTGATATTTATTTATTAATTTTCATTGACATTAATACAATTATTGCAACGATCTACATTTTTTCGAATATTTTCTGTCTTGAAATCGTGTCTCTTTTAGGACATTTTTCACGTTAGGAAACCGGAAAAAAATCCATCAATTTCAAGTCCGGCGAATAGAGTGGGTGTTTGATATCAGCAACTCCTTATTTCATGAGAAATGTCTTCACAATTAGTGAAGAATGCGACGATGCATTATCATGTAACAAGAACCACCTACCCTTTTCCCGAAATTGAGGTTGCACTCGAAAAATGTGCTTTATTTTTTCATTACTTGAAGGTAGTATATCCTCACATATCTAGAGTGATATTAGTAAACAGTAACATTTTAAAGAAATCCAGGGTTTCCATGTAATTTCGAAATAAAGAAATAGAACCAATTTAATTCTTTTATCGATCTTTTATTTAATATCCGCCAACATTCAGCATAGACGAGGAGTTTTCTACAAACAAATTGTTTCGTCTGCAATGTCGACCGCCATATGTTGGCGTTGACAGGGCGCAGCGGTGCACGTACCGCTTCAAAAATTTGCTTGGAAAGAAAAGTATTAAAAATTCCACGGATCGCCCTCCCTTAATCGAATGAATTCGCTGCAGCGATGTCACGTTTATTAATTATTATGTGCGACGAGTAAGCTAAAAGTACCGCACAAAAGATTATGACGAAACCAGGAAACAAAAGGATATTTGTAGAATTTTAATATATTCGTCCGTCGGCTTCTTGAACGGACGGACGGCGGAAAAGAGAGGAAATTAAAATACAAATCCAATTAAGAGCGTCGCATATTGCATGTAAATTCGCCGCCGACGTAGTTGTGGACTTCACCACTTGAATTTTATTAAGAGATGACAGAAACAAAACAAGAGCGTAATCGAAATATCTTGCCAGTTTGATAAATAAACATGAGCTCATTGTAAGTATTATTGGCTTGTTGATGCCGGAACAACAATTGGGATGAAATTATGTTACGCACTTGAGTAGGCTAGGATAAGATGGAATGTTAATTTTCCGCTTAAAACCTGCTAATTGCTAATTGCAATCTTCTATAAGATAAAAAAAACAATTAATAAGTCGTCTTACAGTAAGCATTGTAAAGCTCAGAATAATGTAGGGCATGCCAAACCATAAATACCAAATACGTACCAAGTACGACCACGACAATTCCTTTCTCAAAGTACTTCATTATCAAAAGTTATGCGAAGCGATTCGACGTATGTCGACGTATTCGACGAAAATGTTAAATATCAACCCGACACCCTTAGAGTACAGCGTTTGTCCCCAAATCGTTTAATATTAAAGTTTGGATATTGCATATCCGGCAAGATCGCTTGACCTCACCATCCCGGATTTTTTTCTGCGGGGATCCTTAAAGTCGACCCGACTCCAAATACTCCTTAAACCCAAACTGAAAATTCGCTACAACAATGCATAGAAGGAGACAATCATCTTTGGGGTGTTATCTTTATATTTTTTGTTTCTTCACAGTGACCTATTAAAAAAACATCCAATTCTATTGCTGGACCCTGTATATCACAGATACTTCAATAATAATTCCGGGAGAACAGCAATATTACTCGTCTTCGCTCCATTTTCTTCATTACTGTTGATTACAACATTAATCAATAAATATTTTGTTGCCAATGTGTGTTACACTAAATATTTGCTTGTTATAACGCTAACATGCTTTTGCTTCAACGCTCCAGATCAGCGTTATAACGAGGGTCTACTGTATCTGCAGTTGTTCATTCGGGTTTGCGAATATTGTTGATTAAATTTGTTGCAAATGAATGCATCGTAAAATTAAAAATCTGACACAAAAACGATTGAAAAAAGATACAGCCTGCCTCTATTTTACAATTTAATTTACAAGAAAAGTAGGTCATTCTTATTATAGATATAGCTATTTCGTCTTTAATGCATTTACTGTAATAATATATTATCAATACATTTATTTGTTTTATTTCCATTTAAATAGAGTACACACGAAAGATATACGTAGATTTCTACGGATACGCTGCCACTGCTTTCTTCTCACCTTTTGTAGCAATTTTTATTTTACTTGAAATAGTTAAATGGTAATTTTATTCTTATACATTCAGCTCGTACTTTTTAAATTATAATTCCAGCGCGTATTAGTTAACGCGCTTCGCTTTTTGAAATTACCCAAACTCGCTTCATTATTGAACAATTTAAAGAGTTAATATTGTGTATGATGTAACGCGCAAAGCGCTCATCTCAATATTCGCAAAATCGTAATTAACTTGGAGCTGTGAAAATGCATTGTGAAGATGAATACGGCCAATTGGATCGTTCCGTTCGCTCAAATCCGACGCGATAATATTAAAATTGGGTGAAGGAAAGCCGTTCATTTGGACGTAATGGCCAAAATGAAGATCAAAGCATTTTCGTGTCGCTGAAACGATATTGGAAATAAAACGCAAATTGCGCTCATAGAGGTTAGAATTTTCCGCATGAAGGGAGGTGCGTCAACGTTGAAAATGAAAGCGGTTATTACGGGAGTTCTTGTAGTAGTAAAAACGATGATAATTGCTTAAGTTTCCTTTGCAGAAGCTAATTCATGGAAAGGAATTGAATTCCTTTAATTATTGGGTTGATTTTGTTGGATCTAGAAGTCAACTTTCGTCTTCTAGCTTGAGTTTTTAAGAATTTGTATCCAAATTTTCAAATTAATATTCAAAAGCATAGTGTTTACGTGCAGCTATATTCATTTCCTAAATAGGCAAATTCTACCTATTTTATTACTCTTCTGGACAAGCCTTGCCTAGTTTTCAGTAAATAGATTTATAGTATGAGTACTTAAGATAAAATGTTAAAACCGAGTCTGTTTGATTTAAGAACAAAATTGTTTCCATTTTTTAAATTTTGCAGAATTTCAAAGTGCATCCAAAGCCAGATAAATTGACTAACTTGACCAACAACTCTCTATTTGGGATTAAAAAATCTTTCTATTTCCTCCAATATTAACCAAACGTGGGCTCATATACCGACGTTTCAACTAACAGTAACGAACCTTTTTTTTTTTTGTAAAAGGGATTAAATCAGTTTCAGCATTCTACAAAGTATAGGCTATAGCTGAATACCAAATTAATTTCTGTAGTCGATATTTGCAAATCCACATCGCAAAAGCTATTCACTATTTACAGTGATTCCCTTTAGGCCTCCATTTACCGTATTATCACAACGTTCCCGTATAAATCCGCATAGTACAAAGTAAGCGAAGGCGAAGGTATTATTGACATAAAAGCAACATGAACATGCCCGTGTTTGCAAAATTGTATATGTTGGGTTCGTATAGATCGGAATATATTCCTTACTTTCCGATTGGTTAAGAGAATTTTGAATTAGAAGGTTATTAACTTTTATGAATTAAATACTATTTACATTCTGAACACATGCAGGCTCAAGCGCGGGATTCTTTGACAGCTCCTTTATGCTAGTACACATTTAGGCTTCTACTGAAACATCGCGCAAAATATTTCATGAATATACTCCGGACGCAAAAAACATTGCAAGGTACGATGACGCAGAAAGGCTACAAATGTACAAACCTAAATAACTAAGGAACTACTGATGTATATTGAACGCGGCTTTTATGTATACGAAATAAAACCACAGATGTCGCTATTAATTTTAATGTTAATGTTAATATGTATCCTGGACGCAGCAAAGGCGTATATATAAGACAAGTAATACGTTACTCACCACGAATAACAGATGCAGGTAACTTTGTAGAGTAATGAGTACTTCCAGGGCCGTCCACTTCATTTTCTGCATACCAATCTCTGCAATTCACCCCCGAAATGCTATACAAGAACGTAAGTGCTGTCCATACTATAAGTTTTTCCCTCATAATTGGTCTGGAATGAAAGAAAAATTGCTCATTAGCAAATAATTAAATTATTTCACCAATAACCCACTATTAATTAACGGAACATACTCATATCTCGTACAGAAATATTATATTAAAAGATATATTGTGCGGAAGGTGTAGTTTCCATATGGGACCGCGAATGCAGCTATTAAAATTTTTAATCACGCGGAAGTTTATTACACCGGAGCCATTTTCAATGGACATTGTCAATAATGGGCACACGGAGTACCATCATATTTTAATTAAAATTTCTCGTTGTATTGAAATGTCCTCCAATCGATACGCGTTTATTAATTTGCCACAGTATTCGAGTCGAATGTCACATTGAAGCTAGTCGTTAAAATTCTGTTAGATTTTTAACTAATTTCAATGTAGTGCAATTACTATATAGATCAATGTGTAACAGGACAAAAAGACAGGATTGAAGAGCTCTACTGGTGGATAATTATTTAATTTTGGTGGATGCGCTGGGTGTCATTTTGTGTAATAATTTAAAACGTACTGAAGTTTTAAAGATTTCTTCTATTATGGAGAGCTTATATTTAAATCACCTAATGCTTATATACACTGCCGTTCAGTGAAGTTCGGTCATACAATAAAAATCTATTATATCACACTGTATACAATTATTAATACATAAAATTAGAAAAATATTAAGCGTACACTCTTTTCTAAGGGATTAAAGCCATAAATTATTATGTAAAGTAGAAATATTGCGACAACCACAATAAAGTCCCTTTTATTATCATTCCAAGAATTTCTCGGAAGTACCGATCTTTTGAAACGGGTCGTTTGGGAATTATTAACATTTAGGAAATATACCGCAGCATCACTCTTGTTTATTTATCACAGGCGTAAAGATATAAATTTGCTTCATTTTACTGTTAAACGTGTGTTGGTGTGCATCTGTCGTTTTTGCGCGAAAGTTTTAAGAAAATTTACTTCAAAATGGCACGTGGCAAGCCTACCAGTGTAGAAAAACGTTCACGCATTATTACGCTGTTTGAAGAAGGATATTCGGGGCGACAAATTGCTGAAAAAATAAATATGAGAAGTTCAACAGTAAATGACATCATAAAGCGATATGGGACAACTGGAACTATAGAAAATCGTGTTCGTCCTGGAGCATCTAGGAAAACAACAAAAGCTGAAGATTTGAGAATTGTATTATTAAGCAAACACAATCGAAAATTAACAGCGCCACAAATAGCAGCCGAAGTCAATCGCGGCCGTGAAGAACAAGTTTCGGCGAGTACGGTAAAACGTCGACTTCAACAAGCGGACCTTCATGGGCGCATGGCCATTCGAAAACCCTTATTACGTCGGGGCAACAGAGCAAAACGGCTACAGTGGGCCCGTTCTCATCTAGATTGATCGTTAGATGATTGGAAACACGTGCTTTGGAGTGACGAGTCAAAGTTTGAGGTTTTTGGGCAAAATCGATGAGTTTATGTCCGAAGATCTAAAACCGAAAAGTGATCCCGAACTGCATTGTGCCTACAGTGAAGCAAGGGCGCAGTTCTGTGTTAGTGTGGTGATGTTTCTCCTTTGCTGGGACGGGAGATTTATGCAGAGTACAGGGTGTAATGAGGAAGGAAAATTATTTTGCAATACTCCAGAATCATGCAGTGCCATCAGGATTGCGTATAATAGGCCGTAACTTTACATTCATGCATGACAACCACCCAAAACACACTGCGTTAGTGTGTAAGAACTATCTAAAGGAGCAAGAAGAACAGCACACCCTGAAAGTAATGACATGGCCCCCACAAAGCCCAGATTTGAACCCTATAGAGCTGTTGTGGGATGAACTGGACAGGAGGATCCGAAAAATATGCCCAACTTCACAAGAACATTTACGGAATATTCTGCAACATGAATGGATTAATATTCCACAATCCGTTTTAACAAAACTTATCGAAAGAAGGCCTAGAATAGTTCGAGCGGTGATTAACAGCAAAGGAGGTTTTTTCGATGAAAAAAAAATATAATGTTCAGTATGTTATATTAGGCCAGAATAACTTTTTATTTATTTATTTTTGTCTTTTTTACCTGTACATACAATAAAATTGCATTTTGTTTTTAGTTTCGTTTGTTTTTGTAACCTTTTCATCTTTTTTACCAACCGACCGAACTTCTCTGAGCGGCAGTGTACATATATCATAATGTTACATTTGGAATTTCTGAGAGGACGTTGTAGACGTTGTCACATTTGTCGTGAAGTGTAGCACGGCAATCTAGCCATTAAAATACGAAGGAAACTGAAGTGTTACGGACAATTAATAAATTTAATAAAAGCAATTTTTAACATTTAAGGCATTGCGTACGTGAACTCCGTGTTCCTTTAAACGACTCGATATAATGAAAATTGCATCTGAAGTATTTCTTAATAACTACCTCGCTTCTACCACAACTAGCACTAACGTCCACTATTGTCTTAGCGTCCTTTCATCTTCACGTTTTCGATCTCTTTTGTACCATAATAATTTACGAAACTGATTTACAATTTCTTTTGCATGTGTAACTGTATCTGTTTCGGGGATTTTTAAGTAATAACAAAATGTGAATATATTCTTCAAAACCTTTTTCACTATTAAAAATAGAATAAAGAATCTATTTACAGAGCTGCACTCTCATTGGTAGTCGTGTACGGAAAATCTGTATAAGTTTATTTTGGGCGCAATATATCTCGACCAGCTGTTGAGAAGGAAAAGCTAAAGATAGAATCTGTTTGGAAATCACTAGTTGCTTACTTTTACCACTACCGATGAAAAGTTCTATGTACATATAATACTTCATTAATTGCCGGAAATACGTAACTTTTGTACATAGAATAGTGGCTTACGAAAATATGTCAGCTTTGCTTTAATGAAAGCTCGTTATTGTAAACAATCGCTTCGCTTTTATTCTCGCAGCACTTCTCGATTCCTAGTTATCCCGTCCGTGATATCGGCAGTAATTACACCGATGACAGCGTTTATTGGGACCATCTATCATTTTTTTATGACAACAATGCATTGCGATACCTAATATATTTTGTATTGTGTGTCAATAAAAGACCGACGAAAGCCGCGTGGTAGGTGCTGTCGTCGATGTGAAATAATGAACGTATCTGCGGCAAAAGTGCTTACGCTGGCGTATTTTTAATTGCACTTTTTGGCCGAGTGAACCCCTGCTATAGAAAATATTCAATATAGGACACACACGTTAGGGCGTTTCTGCTGACGGAGCAATAGAAAAAACGTGTACATAAAGCGAAACGCCATAAATTCTGCTGAAGATTAACTGTTGGTTTTTGAGCATTTGATTGCTCGAAATATTTTGATTTTATATACAGTACATCAATACTGAAAAGGAAGAGTACATTCTAATTGCATACAGGTACATAGGTATTAGAAGTGCGAATGAACCTGATCGGTTCGGCGTTTGTAAATTTCTCTATTGATGTTAAACACGTGCATCATTACACAAAAATGCTAGATATAAATTTCCTATACGTCGTAAAAAGCTGTATTCTTACTGAACAGCCTGTATATTTCCAAAGCTTCTTAATATTACCATTAGCCAAGTATGTAATTTAATCTTGCGAAAAGTTCAGAAATTTTTTTCCCGAGTCACTCTCGCTGTGCAATGAGGTCTGGCATTGTCCAATAAGGAGACTTTCTTTGATTGATCGACGAAGGCTATTTCTGGATTTGTGCTGCTTGTATTCGCTGAAGCTGTTCACAATATGATGGTTTGACCCACTTCCATAACTTATAACGGACAATTCCGGGTGCTTTCCACGAAAAACACAATAAAACCTTCGTTAAGTGCAAGAAAACCTGGGGAGTGTGTGTTATTGGATCAGTAGGCGACAACCAATGTAGAATTTGAGCACAATAAGAACTTTTCGTCGAAAGTTAATAACCAATACAAAAAAGGTGCGTGAAATGTTTGGCGCGACGGCTGAATTTGTTGGAACCCATTTGCTCAATTTTCATGTTTTTCCTATCGACGTACAAATTCGTCGATAAATTAAAAAAAAATTAAACAGCTGCATACAATGTTAACGCGCAATACCCCGTTTATATGTTTTATTTGTTTTTTCTTTTTTTTTGCATAAGCAGTTTGTATCTTTGTATCTTATTAATCTCTTTATTTACATATTTTCTTTTACCTTTTATGTTTATGAAACATTTTCTTTGTTTCTGTTTAATACCAATAAATTTTATCCTGGCTTCCAAAAGAAGACGACTACAGCCAACCGAAGTTCTATACATATTTATAGCAAAGAGATTTATCTACACGAGCGAGTTATCGATCTACACTAAATATCTTAGTATTAAATTTCAGGCGAGAATTTAAGTATTCCAAGTATTTCCGCATTCGATGTTCAATACTTCATTTTCCTATATTTCCCGTCTGCATACGTGTGTATTCCTGGCTTCTACATATTATGCTCTAGAACAATAGACTCTATTGTAGGAAGCGGCGGGTTTGTACATATGTATAGGTTGCGGTGGTATTGGTCAAGGCGCAAGCATAGACTACGCCTGCAGAACGTGTATAGAAATCAATTTCCCTGTCTTTGCGTGAAACAATTCTTCTCTCGCATTGAAATTCTCGTTTTGAATCGTAGCCAAATTTCCGGGAGGCAGCATACGAGAGGAACAAACCATTTTGACAATTCAGTGGAATATTTATTGATGATCGGAAATGAATACAGCGCGTTGTAACGATTGTTTTACGTTACATTTATTTAAGAAAATTAGGTTTCATTTCATAATTCTATTGCGTTATTGGCATGAGATGGGTAGCGCAGAAAATACATGCAGCACTTTTTTTTTTAATTTAAGGGTGAGAAAGTTATTTATTGAGTTTTCTATTAATTTTTAAAAGAAGAAAAGTTATTTATATATTTCGAATGAGAGTACTTGTTTATTGAAGTTGGGAACCGTAGGTGTGATGGATCGAGTCGTCTATTTCCATCTGGCGTACATAAAATGGTGGAATAGCATGTAGCCAATATGTGAAACGAGAGGATCTTCTTTACTTTTTGTTGTGAATTTGTGTTTCGACTAGACAGACTCGTGTTTTGTCGATTCTCGGGGAAAGCAGTAGGCAACACGAACCCTTTCTTATGAGACGAATAGACACGAGTCTGTCTTATAAAAGCAATAATTTCACCTGCCTTGGTCATCTCTAGTCATAACAGTATCTAATATACACTATATTGTAGTTTGGGCACCAGGTTATGTAACATCTAAGCATAAAATTTCCACATTATACCAGGTGTGGCAAAGGAAATGCATTGATTTTTTTTTGAACGCCTTTATTTTATTTTCGTACAACAATGTATCTCCCTTGGATAGTTATACATCGGCGGATGCGGTTTTTCCATTCTTCATAGCAGTGCTCTAAGACTTCAACTACAATATCCTGTATATCGCAATAAAAGAAGTTGAAATAAACGAAAATAATACTGCACTAATGAACCTATTCATTCTGAACAAAATCTGCACAATTCTAGCGTAGCTTTACACTTCTTTTAATAATCATTTTATCGCTTCACTTGACAGATATACCACCCGGTTGAGAATATATCGCTGCTACATCTACATTTGAACGTTCCATTTTCTCTGCCGGATCTCCGTATTTTAATATCCAACGCCCACTACATTAAATTTTACATTTTTCCATTACGTTTCGCGAGTCGAGTGTAAAACGCGAATAGGAATCAAATGGCAACAACCTGCATTCAAAGGGAACTCTGGAAACGTAGAAACGCAGCTACATAAAGTGAAGCTTTAAACTCTGCATTTTCGTATAAAATTCACGTACAATCTACGTATGTAGGTGACAATTTCTGCATTTTATATTTCTTCAGAAGTTTCGAGTCGGAATTCTTTGAAGATTTTGAGCTTCTATGCGTCTTTGTAACATTTCGCGAAATCAACAATCACATGCACATTTTACCACGGCTTTAATAATTTAAGGATCATATTACATTCATGAAAAATCGTTACAGTACAGTCGTTGAATTTCAACGCGGTAAAGTCAACTTTTCGCCTAGAAAATTATTTACCACAATTCAACCGTGAATATTTGAAAAATTCGGAAAAGCATAACTTAGGAACAGAGAGCTTGCCAAATAGTCACGTATCTACTTTTGCTTGAACATATATTATTCTTTAATGTGTTCTAATACGAAATTTATGCAAACTAAATGCTGTTCAAACGGAGCCGGTTCCCTTGGAACTTATACGAATGTCCAGTTTCCTTAATTTACAGTCGGAGACCACTCATGCAGTTTCTGACACGGTCGAAATACATTAAACTTCGTGTTCCGTTAATGCGACGTTTTCAGTGGGTATGTCAACATGCTGCTACATACACTAATGGTCTTTGCCGGCGGCGCATGCGATACAAAAGAAGAGGAAATTGAGAAAGTTTGAGTACACGTTAATTTTAAAACGTTACACTTCAAAGTATAACGGTCAATTACATACAATATCCACTGCAAAGCTCTCTCGGGTAAATGAAGTTATAAACTTCAACGTGTTTAGTAGTAAATATGAAATAATTTTTAATTTTCTTTTCACACTTCGGTGTTCGGCAAGAACTTTGTAAAAACAGTTTGTAATGTTATTATTTATTTATTATTTAGGGACTCAAACTTGTTTTCTTGTAATTGTTCTTTTTCCCTTTGAAAATTTCCTACATTTCCTCGACTACAGTGGAAGTAATGTTCCAAACAAAATCGGTGCTTATGAAGCGAAATTGGGCACTACTGAAACGATGTAATTAGTAACATATGCAATTATGATGGTGTAATGTAATGAAAATCAATTAGCTTCCACCTGACTACCTAGTTGTCGCTGATGATTAATTAAATTGAACCATCGTCTGTATGTCTCGTTCATTAATTTTGAAAAAAGTTGGTTATTAATTTTAAAGCTTGAATAGAATCCAAATTTATCCGTGTTCCATCGATGTTTACTGTAACACCACCATTAGTGCTCCTCATTTAAAGAATGAAGCATTGTATTTAATTGCATTTTAATTTAAATAAAAGACAAATTTTTAGCGTTCAGTTAGTAATAATTCCCAGTACTCGGATTACGGAATATGAATTAGTTGGAAATTAATGTATATTATTAATGCTTTGTTGTTAATAAATTTAGATGCATATTCGAACACTAATACATAAATCATAAATTTAAAATAGGTAAATACAAATCTTCATTGAAGTTCATTATTAATGTTCAAACTAATGACCAATTGGATAAATCAGCGCAGAAGATTAATAGGTAAAAACTAAGTATACATCACAGAAGATTTAATGTGTGGGCGAATCAGGGGACAAGGATTTGTATTGAATTCAGCAATAATGGTAATTAGAATTAATATATACAACCCCTTTTACGCTTGACATTTCATTCGTAACAATCAGTTACATATGTAGCGCTTTAGAAACGTATTTCCGGTTTTCTATAATTGAGGAAGATCAGTATTAACGCGTCTGCTGAGTTCACGTAAAATACTCGGAGGACGTCAATTTCTGGCCCTATATTGCGCTTTTGTGCAAATTATAAACAAATAATGTTTTTATTACAATATCTTCTCTTTTATAATTTAACATATCCCGGCTCAAGAAGACCACTTCTCGAAAGTAGCACCAATGATTTGTAAAAACCAAGCTTTTCAGAACATTGTACAAGGAGAAAATCAATTGCAACACAGGAATTCATATTTATTTAGCTGATACGGAGCGTAGAGGAGGTAATAAGTTGTAGATATGTTATTTACGGCATATACTCTTAAGATTCAATCATGGAAAGCTACGTACATTCATTTAGTTTCATTTATTTTGTTCCCGTGTTCGTTTATTTGCAGCTTTAAATATATGTATGCGTCGAGCTTGAAATTTCGCGCGACTCATGAATGTAGTAGGAAAGATTTATTAACTGCTACGAGTACTATAAGATTACATCAGCGCCGCCGTTATGAAAAAGAATAGTATGAAGGTCTATTTCTTATGCTGTAATAAGATTAATTCGAGAAGATATATATCTACTTCTTCCGAAAGGAGTAGGAACGAAAGCACAGCGGAGTTGAATGGATACGCGGTTCAAAAGCTCTAGGATTGGGACATCTGTCCACTTACGCTTTCAAAACGCTTGTCTTGTGATCTTTAATGTTTTCTTTTAGAAAATATAGTAAGGCTAAGCGCAACGTACACTATAGAATTAATAGTTTTTATATTAGATCTATTACTTAAGCGGATACAAGAATCCTATTAACTTTTTGCCAGCATAATCCAAGAAGCCGCTTAGTATTTTTGAAAATATTTAAAGCGAATGAGGAAATATTGGTATTCTTCTTTTGTTCTAAATGTGATATGATGAAGTCACATGGGTCCTCAATTTGATATTACTTTACATGTTTCTCGTGTTAACTGTGTGTCTACCACCTTTCCTCTCCTGAAGAAGCCACATATGACTGATCCGAACTCGGAGCCCGTTCAATTTTAACCGATTGAGATGGTATGAGTACAAGTGAAAAAGGCACAATAATAGAAATTAAACTAAATGAAATACCTAAAGATACGTTATAAGATAGTTACATATGATAAATATGATAAAAAAAAGGAGGTTTATTGGTTGAGTGTAGGCTTTCACGACCGTAATCCCTAGTAGAAATGTCTTTCTGGTGATGTCGCGTAGTTAATATTTGACTTGACGTTTCGCTTCTTCAGATGATTTCTAAAGATTGAAGAAGAACTGACTGAACTTACTGAAGAAGCTGACAGCATAATCAGCGGAACGTCAAGTAAAATATTAACTACGCGACATCACCCGAAAGACATTTCTACTAAGGAGGTTTGTTGTAAAGTAATTTTTGATATCTCTCTTAACAGCAAATATATCGAGCATTGCTACACTATTGTGCCACCCTGTATATTTATTATTTTACTATTAACAATGGGCGACAAGAATTTCTAGGTCTGCGCGCAAAAACTAAATAAATAGCATGCAATAAATAGTTTATGTTTGGACATAAATTTCATATCAAAATATATATATATCTATATGTAGTCGTACGGAAAATGAAGACTACATCTGTGGGGAAACATAAATAAATAAATAAGGTTCAGGTCGCCGGAGAGCAATCAATTTTCCTGAGTATAGGAATAGGACCGTAGGAATTGAATGCACCGTACCGCTGCTATGGATCCATCAATATAGGCTCTCACTTGGCACGTCCACCATGCACTTAGAAAACCACCCTCTCTCCGTTGCTTTTTGCCATTATTGTTGGTTAAATCAGCGGACATATTGGAAAGACTACTTCAATTAACTGTACGGGAACTTTACGATATTACAAAAGCCACTTTGAACTTTATTATCTTTACAGCATACTGTGAAACTTAATAAAGTGTTAGCAGTCCTATCATTCTATCGTTTGCCGGTAGTGCAATAACTTGCGCAAGATCAACGTGACCTTACTAAACTGGAAGGAATGTGGAGTACTATAACACACACGCATACCCGCACAACACAAATTTCTTAAGTAATTCGAAACATATGCTCCAAATTAATTAAAGAGTTTGTATGATGCGGAGTGTGCTGGTGGCTTCCGTGTATTTATTTCGGTTGCTTACTTCTAAGTACAATTGCAATTAATTATTCATTTGAGCACGAGCCAAAATCTGTTAAACTCGACTGTTCAACGATTATAATTGCAAGACCTCAAAGTATTTAAATCTGTTGAGAAGATTCGTTTAATAAAAAAGTTAGTCGAATTTTAAAGTATAAGTATACGAAAAATTGGGACTTTCACTTGAAAAGTCTGACTTTCCTATTGGCTATCTATTGAATTTTCAGATTTTCCCAATTCATACAATTCTTGATATCAATAGTTACATTTCCTGATGGGACATTGTATAATTTAGGGATAAATTATGAGGGCAATCCTAAAAGTAGGGTTTTCAAAGCGCTAAGGATGCAGGGAAATTGTTTGTGTGGCTGTTGACAACACTGTTGTGATAGTGAAACCTACACATTCCGCTTCATTTCCGAGACCAAGCAAATCAAGCAAGTTAAACAAAAGGTCTTGAACTGCCAACTATGTTGTTACCAAAGCTAACGGGAACACGTCATTGCTAGTAGTCGTTTGTTCGTGCTTATCGGTAGGAAACAAGAGTCCACAAATTGAGTTTTGCATAAATAATGGAAGGCGGCACATCATTTTGTTTCCGTTAATTCAGTCCTTCTGTCTATAAATTTAAAATGTTAACATTATCTTATGTACTAGATAGCGATTGTTATTTAATGATGTTTTTCAATAATATTGTATATAAGGATATTCTGAAATTAAAACGATAAAATCTAGCACGTCTATGGAGGCGACAAAGATAACGCATTCGCTACGTACGACTTGATCAGCTTTGGTTACTGCAGATTGGTGTACAGTGTCCGCGGAAAAGTCCGGGATTTTGCATCTCTAGGTAGATGCGAAGATCTATTCTTTGTAACTAAAGAAATAAAAAAAATTCTCATATGTCGCAGGCTTTTCAGCGGACACTGTATATATACTTATTAAATGGTTCTGAGCGAAATGTCTCACTTTCGTTTCATTTTATATTTGAGTGAGTACCTTTACAATACTTTTGGCAAGGTTACTTTCATTTAATTGTTTCATATTTCTGATTTTATTAGTTGAAATGCAGGTTAAACTAAGCTACACTGATCAAGATACCTAAATTAAGTACCTAATCTGCTGGTAGAAGTACTTTTAATCAGGCGTAAGAGCTTATTTACTTTCTACTTCTAAATATATCATAGCCAACGGAAGAAGTAATCGTTTTATATTGGTCGTTTCGAAGGAAAAGTAATTTATTATGATGACAAGAAACGAGTTTATGGGGTCCTGTGTTTGAACGCGAATGCGTGCACGGAAATGAAGGCAACCATATACCGAACCCTTTTCGACATTACTTAATTAATATTTATGTCTGCGGTAAATGTCGCAGCGATGGAAAAGTTTTAATTTAGGAAAGCGAGTTAAACACAAATATTCTACAATAAACTGGCAGCGACCAACGTGGAATTACGACTGTCGCCTAAATAGCAGTAGGACGCATCTTTTTATGACAACGGGAACAGTTAGCACGAATTATGGTCGAAGTTTACTTTTATATATATTCTCCCGGACCGAAAAGAGCGGCATGAATCAGCGAATTCGTGTTTCCGTAATTTATGTAGAAGGGAAACTACGGATTACAGCTGCGGAATGGAACATTTAATGAATCGCGAATTTCGTATTTACTGTGAAAATTAATACGGCAACTGCATTATTACGTAATGCACTCTAGATTGCTTCTAAAACCCTTTCCTTGTTAATCCGTACCTTTTTAGTGGGTAAATTAGGTCAAGGACTTCATTGAAATTCATAATAATTCATAATGGCACGCAAGTTAGCAGAAGTACGTAGAAAAATTATTTTTGTAAGTTTCGTAAATATAATCGACATGCAAATCCCAGCAATATGCTTTTCTTGATGCCAGCGCAGATTTTAATTTTATAATACAGGCTGTTTCAGGAGGAGCTGAAGCAAGAGATTAATATGAGAAAAAGAAAACACGACCGATTCTCAGCCACTACGGAAATAATAATAATTTTTCATTTTGTAAATTCTAGTAGCAGCACTTTACGTACAATACAAGCAATGGGACTATGAGGCTTGATCCCGTCCGCTTTGTTGGACTTCTAGAAGAGCTACATTAATAATATTTCTGAATTGTTCCATTTCTGTTTTTTCAGATTTTTAGGTAAATAAATAAAATGTTCGCCACGCAGACAGACTTATGCTATTTGATGACTTCTTCGCTAAGTAATAAAAAGCGATACGAAACTGTGCGATGCTCCGCCTTGGGCAAAAGGGGTAGCACAACATAAAAGATAAAAAAGAACAGCGTTCTAAGGCGATGCTTGCGGATTCTAATGTAATAATAAATATTATCTCAGAATTGATTCATATTTCGCTACTTCTACACGATATTTCCGATACATGGGATAATTACCTCATATTTTGTTGCAAAATGCAACGTCAAACAAATCATACGAATCTATACAAATCATTACAAAATTCCCCTTTCCAATATCGCGCCTGCGTTCCAATAATCAACATACCCTTGTAGATACCACTGAAAATACATCTCACCCTAAACGAAATTTGTTTGATACTTTTCTATGCAGCATGCGAACTCATGACGATAACTACTTGCTTCGATCCACTTGTTTAGGGTTTGCGCAGTTTTTATTTCTCCCCAATGACGCGAGGGTGTATATTGGACTAATTCCGCGCCACGTCATGAAATCTAAATTGGTGGACGTGCATCGCTCGGGTCCCTTCGCCCTGCATAACTAATTCAAGGGATTTATAATCATCGTCAGTGCCATACCGGGTAAATTTCAGCCCTCGCCCAGTGAATAATGGAATTAGGTTGTGTTTGTAACACAATACAGCTGCGTTCGTGTTAAGTACGATAGCAAGGAAGCTTAATTTTGATTTAAACAAGGTATCGTGGTAAATATTTGTATACTAGAACATGGTGCTTAAAACAACATCTCGTGAAAAAAGAAAACAAGTAGTGCATGTTGCAAAATCTTTAAGTTTAAGTCGGTGTAACATCACATAATCGCTTCATTACAAAAGTAATTTAACCAAAGAAAAGATTCTACTAATTCTTCGCTAACACTACCAAAAGGTTTTTCTGATGATAGCATGATGACCGACTACTGTTGGAGTTTAATGCGTGAAATGGATTCCAAACAAAACAAGCGACTCAGTTCAGCAGCTCTTCATTTCTGATTTATCACATTTAATTGAATAAAATGGCATTTAATTGGCAGAATTAAAAAGAAAAATAATTTATTGAATACCTCAACCACTAAAACTAAAGTTAACAAACGTATTGAAGATTTATTTGAATTCAGTCCGTCCAATTAGCTTAGAAACAATTTTTGGTTGCTCAGGTAGAAAACCGTGTTTTCTTATGTAATTTATTGCAATGCATGGAAGCTCGATCTATCGGAACTCGGATTCTACGAGACGATTTAAAAAAAACGTTTCAAGCCAGTAAATTTCCTTATTAGTTATACGTTAAATATTAAATACTACAACCAAGGAAATTTGAATTCATTCTATGGCCCACCATGGTATTGTATGTATATACATGCATTGCTAACAAAAACAAACTTTGTTGATATATATATATATATATACACATAACTTTCCTGTAGCGGCGGTGAGACGACGAGCTTTCATCCCGAAGACAACTCAAAACTATCGCTAATTCAATTTCTGAAAAGCGGGACGCGTTTTCATCTCACCTGTTTTGAAAGCGCTTTCCGCTAGGACGCGTTTGTTACCGCATCGTGTAGCAACTTTCGGAGCGAGTTGCCGCCAAGCCGTAAAGCCATTTGAAATAACTTTTAAGCTACGTAAAGGGCGCACCGGGATCAAATTTCTCGCTAAAATATTCCATTACTGCTCGTCTCCGTTCCCAATCTCTCTATTGCTTGATTCGATGCTCTCTCCTCTGTTTGTCTATTTACATCGGCGTGCCTCAGATACAATACAGGTAAGTTATAAACTAATATTTTCGGGAATTTTGATATATGGTGGAACTAATTTGCTGAAGCCTTCGTCATTATCGGGGAATTCAATATTTCCATTATAGTAAAATACGATTACAGACTTTTTTCTTTCTTCCGGTATTCTGGAGTTTAAGGAATTCTTTGTCGTAACTTGGGCATTTTTGTCGACCATTCTAAACATCCCAGACATTATTTTTCCCTACTTACGCATTAACAAATAACCTTAGAAATGTATTTGCAAATCACACCAGCACTCAGTCTTGAATATCCCGGTAAAGAGTTACCAGCAGCGCTTATTACCATTTATCTTGATTATCTCGACAAAGGGATGAATGCTAAATAAAATCTTTTCGGTACAAAACAGCACAAAAGTTTTGCCCGGTCAAATTTTAAGAATAAGAAAGGATAGGAGCAGCGCAAAGTTGGCCTCCACCTCATGAACGGAATGATGAGCAACAAACGGGTATAGACAACCATCTTAAAGAACTGTACGTTAGAAGCAATTTTTTTTTATCTAGCAGCTACTCGCTCTTCTAAGCAACGTGTCTGCTACTAAAATTAAAAAAGCGTTTTTCTTACAGCATTTGTATAAACATTTTATTTCCTTTAGTTTTATTTTAAGTTAAAAGGATTGAGTAAAACAGAAATGTTACCGTTTGATGTATTTCAAAGATGTGGTGTACATCCTTAACGTTTGAAGTTCGAATAGCAACGGAAATTAGCTTGTTTGTGCGCTTTTGTTTATAAATGATGCTTTCATTCTACATTTCCTTAAGCCAACGATTGTTCCACTTTAAGGAGATAATTGCGTTTTCGCACCAGCGAAGTCATTCTTTGTATTTTTGGATTTCTACAGTACGTAAAGAGCTTTTTATTAGTTTTTGATATCCCAGCATAAGCCGGCGCTCGAAATTGCCCGTATCAAATTAAAATGCTTAAAAAAATAAGTTTTTTTTCCTCGCGGTCTGATACCGAGTGACAGTTCCGTTTTCGAGTTATGACCTTTTTACGTGACTTAAGACTTTCCTCGCTTGTATCTAAGTAAGTACGTCTCCTAACAAAATAACTTCGTAGATTTTCAGCGAGATTGCGGTAAGATTTATTTTTTCTTCGCGAAAAATAAAATAAAAGCGTATGCGTTCGCTTGCGTTCTCTGTGTGTGTGTGTGTGTTTAAACTTCTCGTAATCTGACACATCTCTGGGTTTTATTGCGGCAATATTTTATAAGAAATATATTAAAGTATAATTAGTTCGTACTGCCAGCGATAATTCTGAATTAATCGTTTCGGTAACAGCTGCATTATTTACATTTGTATCGTTAAGTTCTTTTTTCTTGAAATACGGGGGGTGATTGCCAGAAGTTCTGGAAATTTATTGCTACTGAGTTGAATCGCGAATGGTTTAGTTATGCACGAAACTACTGCTTCTATATTTCAATGTTTTTTGTAATTCACGACATTGCGGCATGATGTGGATTTATAGAATGTCAACTTAATAGCGACTTTAAATGTTCATGTTTACGCATTGAGATAAAATTGCGTTTTTTGTGAATAGGGATTTTTGGAAACGATTATTCCTTGCTAAGTCTGATCTGGGGTGCGATTTGAAATAACATTAGACATAGAGACTCATGGGAGTCGTTAGTTTAAGTCTTTTCACAAAGGAAGAATGCGCCTATTGGGTCTTTCTTATGTTATATTACCCTTGTGAACAGTGTCTTAAGTAATTCATCACTCAACATTGTACATTAACAGGTAACACCAATTATGCAATGTTTTTATTATTATAATGGCTGAAAGCGCTCGTAGAGCGTCTTAATAAGCTCAATCTCTCAAGCATTTGCTAAAATTTAGACGAGTAAGGCTTTACTCTGAAAGAGTTGCGAATCCGGGCCTGGAATTCAAAACTCGGAGGCTGATACCAATCCGCAGTAGGCAGTACGATGCCAATACCATTTGAAAAGAACAGATAATTCGTTGCGACATCTATTGGTGACTAATCAATACTATTTGGGTCTTCCGTAAGGCAGGAAATGTTTAGTTCATGCATTCAGGTAAGCTGCAATAATTGCCTAAATGCAAAAATACGAGAAAGAAATAATAATTCACTTGTTTGGCTCTCCTACGATTGTTAAAATCGATAAAACTGAATAACAAAAGCTGTAAAGCTGTCGCAATCATCTTCGTGGGAGTTTTTCTGTGTAGGATTACCAACCGTACCGTTTATTACGTGTTTACAAAATTGGTTAAGTTAGATTAGATACGAACGAAGAACTATCCGATGTTAAAAAGATTTACTTTGTGCTCCAAAGGTGATTACCGAAATGCCTTTCTGTTATCTGAATTACTGACGTAAGCGGTTGTTATCAAACCGACGATTTTTTTTGCATATCCTAGTTGGAAACGTCAAAGTGAAAAGCTGCGCCCCTTCAACCATCAGCTCTCACAGGATATCGGAGCAACGCTGCTGAATTTTAAACATCCCGTTGTTTCAAATATGTATGTGAATAATAAGGGAAGAGAAGTTCGTTTTAATTTATGTCATGTTGTCAGTGCACTTGACGGGAGCTCTACGCTACTATTAAGTTAATATCGAACGTATTCGTCTACCCCAATTGAATATTTATTAGGCAAAACCCACCGATATGGCTCGTTCATAATACGATCACGGCATTAGCTTTCTCCCTACTCGACTTAAAACGCAGCAATTGTTAGTTTTCCAATACATTGTATGCAACCTTGCTTACAACGCCCCCTAAAACAGCAACAAAGACAAAAAAAATATTTTCTGTTTGATCGTTTACACAATACGTGCATGAAACTGCAGCAGCAGCTGGTTCAAATATTGCGCTACATTTCAAGCGAAAGACAGAAGCGGAGATATATCAGTACATACACATAGCCACGCTCATATAGGGTGTTTGATAGCGTCATTGGCTCCTGGACGACTTTTATAGCGGGTAAATCGCTGAAGGGGCAAATTCAAATCAAAATCAAAAAAAAAAAAAACTCTCCAAAATGTGCGATTTTGGAGAAGTTGTGAAGGTGTTCAAAAGCATGAAGTTTATTCCAAAAAAAGGATATCAAGACGGGACACATCCAGAAAAGAAGATTTAATGGCTCCCGGACGACTTTTATAGCGGGTAAATCGCTGAAGGGGCAATTCAAATCAAAATCAAAAAAAAAATTTTTTTTCCAAAATGTGCGATTTTGGAGAAGTTGTGAAGGTGTTCAAAAGCATGAAGTTTATTCCAAAAAAGGATATCAAGACAGGACACATCCAGAAAAAAGGGTTTTTGAAAGGCAAATAACGAGAATTGTTTTGCTCAAGGGATCTCTCAACTAAGAATCTAATCGAGGCCATGTATTATCTATTATAACGTATGTAATTAGTGCTGGTTTCCTTTCTGCAGATGTCTATTCCCATTTCTCTTTTGTTGTTTGTAATTATTAAATTATCTAGGAGCGGGAATTGAAAATGTTCGTAAGAAGAATGTTGTGCCGAGTTATTTGAACTGAAAGAGATGACTTCTATGTGCCAAGAACCTTGTAATATTCGATATCATCAAATCAAAAACCGTAACTTACGAACTCATCATATCAGCCCTAATACTTTCGCAAACTGTTTTATAGCGCACTGTAAAGTTCACCGTTAACATTTTCTTTGTTGTAATAATTGAGCGCTCCACAAGAGTCTCATCCTGCCTTTCATAAGTCGCTCTATTTATAGCGTCGTTATTGTGTGAAATGTTCTCGCCAGATAAGATACTGTATGTGTGTGTTCATGTGTGTCTGGTATAAAAGCCAGATTTAATGCTGTGCAACCTTTTAAGGGCATTTTAAACACAAAGTCCTATTTATAGTGATGTACTCCAAGGAAAATGTTTCTGATCTTTTATGTGACTGTACGAGAGTCAACGTAGCGCTGCGTTTGGAGACCTACATATAAAAAGGAAGTAATCCCGAGAATACTTTTTACGGTTTAAGATGCTATCTACTGTGTATGATTTGTGTGCAATTTGAAGTAAGGTCGTATTCAGATAACGCTTATCTATATCAATGATATATATTTATATACAGTGCCAGGCATAAGCTTAATTGGGTCACCAAAACTACAATAAAGTCTAAATCAATAGAATAAACTAGTTGGATCCAGAAAATACTAAGATTGTTTGTAAATGAAATGTTAAATTAAAAGACGATCAAAGTCCTTTTTTATTTTCAATATTCTCTTACAAATAACTGCGTGTGTTTTTTCCTTAAAATTCTTCTTTAAAATCCTCTTTTCTTCCTTTTTCTTCCAAATGCTTTTAGACTGCTTTGGTTGTTTTTTAAAAAGCCAAAATACTGCACCGTAAAATGCCGTTCGGCGGAAGCAGCTTTAAAAAGGACGCATGACTGCCATATGTCTATAAAAAAAGGCTTGAGTTGGCCAAATGCCACGAAAAGTGCGTACAGGGCCAATGGAAAACGATGCCATCTTCCACAGAGCACGACAAAGAAGTTGAACAATTTACAAGGATGTGGAGGACTCGAACTAATAGATAAAGGATCGCTGCTTCAACAGGAGAACGATACTAATGCTGCACATTCGTAAATAGTTGGCCTTCACTTATCCAGGTTACCAGTTAAAGATTTCCAGGCCCCTGTTCGATCGTGGACAGGGCTGGAGCTGCAGTATGTTGCGAAATCCGCAGATAGTGTTAATACATGAACGTTTTGTTGGGCTTTTAGAAATTGCATTATTTCAAGCAGTTAAGGTAAGGCGCAAATTATATAACATTCAAAGGAATTGTTCTAACAAACATCTTGAGGAAGGAACTGTACAAAATAATAAAATTCCCAAGCGCGGTAAACATGAAGAGATGCTCAATATACGTAGGTAGAATGGAAGGTCTTTGATGAAAAAAAAAAACAAAAACGATTAAAGCTAACCGGGATCTGTTACTATGTAAAAAAGCGGTGCATCATCAATAAGAAACGTAAATATGTTGGGTTAAAGCGAATTCCAAAGTGATCAGACTTTACACAAAACTTCATCGCCACTGGACGCATGTTTCGTTAACTGAGCTATCATCTTCAATAGTAAAACTGAGTGTTCTAGTATCAGTGTTCAAGTGTCAATTTTGTAAGTACTAAACTTAATAACTATGAAGTTGCGTGACATCTAATGTTGGACATCTCCCAATTTTTAAATTTATTCAACTTACAATAATGCTATTCCCATTCTTCCACTTCTACTGTTTATTTCAGAGCCAAAAAAGTATCATTAGTATTGTTCAAACGCTAATCTCAGGAAAACTTCCTTGACCAATTATATCGCAGTCTGTTGATCTAAACGAATCTATTCTAACTTCGCTCTCATTGAACGTATACGCGCTGCACATTGCGAAATGAAACATTTTATGTATCTAGCAAGACATTTTACTAAATCTCCCTGGCATTTGTTGCGAGAGCATCATTAAAACTTTAGATAGCCGACTTTATTCGATAATCCCATGAAGGTCCAAGTTAGTTTAACTGTTCAACTTTATTGCTCCTATCTTTAGACAAGAGATAGACTACACAATCCCGGCTTTCGGTGATGTAGAAGATAAATGTGGACGTTTCGCAAGTACTGGTTATATATAAGGCTGAATTTGAAACGAATTTGCAAATAACGATCGTTCCGGATATTCAATTTAAAATTTATTACTTTCAGAAACTATACGTAGGCTACGTGATAACTGGAATATGGATGGAATATATTCAGAAAATTCGCACGTTGTGGTAGTTGCAGGCTGCCTGAAAATATAATTGTCCATAATTTCCTCCTATTCGTTGTAAAAACTTGGTCATTAATTTAGACCAACGCGCACACAACAGGTGTTGGCGTTCGTAATTCAGAATTCTGGAAGATGTTGTTACTTCTTAGGTTACTAATTACTTTTTAATTAATTACTGTTTGCCCGCACAATAAATGAGTTGCACCTATTATATACACTCCTTAATTGGCTTCGCTAATTTAATCTGGGAGAAGATTCACAAAGTAAGCTATAGAGATAGCGTCAACTTAATTATTAAGGTTCTTCTTAAAAGAATATAATTCAGACTTTCATGTACTGTGTCCTAGAAAACGTTTCGAAACGCGCTTCATGAAATTTTCGTTGAAAACTAGTGTATTGGCATTTTAGGAATTTCACCGCCTTTTACCTAGAGCAAAACGTTAAAGATTTATTATTACCAATAATACCCGCATGCAGTTTTTTTAATAATTAGCAACCGAACCACTTAACTCTGGACTGTACCTCAACGTGGTTAATGCCCGATGGTTTGCGGTAAGTTTGGGAGCACTTTCATAAGATTGAATCGATATTTACCCCACTTTCATGTATGTAGTTTCTAATTTCATTACCGTAATGGAAGTTTAATTTAATAAATTAAATAGCAAAACGGTAATATCATATATAAAGCCTCACCTCCTAACACATTCGCATCGCTACACACGTACACGGAGCGTATTGGTATTTTGGCACCAAATTTGCGTAGTTTTGTAGTATTCGAGGTAGTAAATGCGACTATGCGCAAATAATACACTGGTGAAATTTGTATTTAATTTTATATGCCGCTAAATCTATTTTTGGGTACTAATTTAATTATTGCGTTCGTACCGGAATTTAATAAATTGTTCGTCGAAGTAATGGCAATTGAAATGAAACCTTGTTGGGACGTTGAACTAAATCTCAACGTATTGTCCACCATCCCAAGAGTCTTGTACGTTCTGTTGCAATAATATATTAAATTTAACATTTAACTACTTTTTGAACTTATTCATCTTTATTGCACAGAAAAAATGTTGAAATAGTAAGAAAAAGTGAAATTAGATGTTATTGGCTTATTTAAGAACATAAACAGTGCTGCCAAACAGATGAAATTTTGCACATTACATGCCATAATTGCATATCTCGATTTGAACTAAAAGTATCTGCTTGATTAGCAATTTCGTCCTATTAAGAATTTTTTAATTAAATATTTTATAGGAATTTGAAGAAATTATTACAATTATTTCTAACAAAGTTCAGCATGTACCTTAAAACCTTCCCCCCTTATATAAACCAAATGAAATTTAATCTGCGTTTATTGGAGTTAAAAAGATGCTTCCGTAGAATTTTAATCCAGAGATATTCTTTTTAATTTAGTCGACCGCATAACTCAGAGAGAACAGATAATTTTATCTAACCTGTATAAAACTGGATATTTTTTGGTAATTTTCTGGAGGCATGCGTTCCAAAAGACCCGTTCAAAATCCTGTTTCCCTCTAAAATTATAAGCAAATAGAACTAGAGAGGAAACTCGTCTCGACGTGCTTTGTGTTCCGTAATTGAAATTGATGAGAAAACTGGAAGACTTGAGCTAGAAAATTCGACGTGTGCATGCGATGTTGTATGTATAGATATATAGCCCGTCTCGACACTGCAGCAGAGAAAACTTTTCGAATAAGAAAGGCGGCTCGAGACAAAAGCAAGCAAGAGCGAATTCGTTCTAAAATTTTAAAACTCAATCTCGCCAATTTTGATTAAAGGCAAACAGTTTGGACGGCGCGGCGGGCGGAGAGGAAATCGCCGACGCATAAAGCAAGGACGAACGAAATAATGAAATTAAAGCAATTAACTCAGAACGAAGAGGGAGCAATGACACTCGCGTGTATTTACGTATGTGTATGCGTGTGTCCAAAGGATATAATTAGATTTCCTGTTCTGCGACAGCGAATGAGTCCAATTGACTTCGTTACGTAAGAAAATCTAATTTATTTCCAAGCTGATATGTGATACACGTAGTTGTGAGCTTGTCTAGGCGTTTTATTGACTAGTTACTTTGTTATATTACGAGTTTGCATTTTTACCTTCCATTACAGAAATTAATTTTTAATTTCTTCTGTGTACGTAGTGTTAAAAAAATAGAGAACATTTTGTTATGGTTACTTTTGAAATTTTATTCCAGAAAATTGCTGGCTTTTACATACCATAATAGCTTCTAGTGACAATTTTATGATGGAACATCTAACTAATAAGATCACAAAAAAAGAGTTACAGCACCACTATTGCCAAATAAAATTTCAAGAATAGATACTACTTTACCATTTGCTTGCTAGATGGATCTAACTAGCATAAATTTATTAAATTAATAAATAGATCAAGATTTAACTCTATTTGACCTGGTGTTAGCATAAAGTATTAAACCAATATTGGAGCTTGTCGTTTGGTTCGGATAAAATCATTAGATTATTATTATTGGTTAAGTTATGCTTGGCAATATGTGGCTTCAACAGCAAACGGTATGGTGCTTAATGCCATTCTGTTCATTGTCATGTTTTGTGTAAACGGTGTTCATACAATAGCAACTATATCAAAGCATTCATAATGGTTGATGGTGATTACCCTTATCTACAATGTAAATAAAAATTAGCCAAATAAATAATCCAAGTTGACTCTGTATGAGGACATTGCAAAGGGTTGGTTGAAAAATTTGATCTAAATCTCACAATTCCTTATTAACCGAAAGATTGCTACCGGTTTCATCACATCTTTAGACAGAAAATGTAACTCCCTACGTCCAATAATAAATAAGATCCCCATGGTGAGGGTCGAAAATGAATCAACCTGAAAATACGAGATATTTGTGGAAATCGAGAAGTCCTTCTTACATAATAGGAATAATAGAAAAGAAGTGCCTATATGTACAAGACACTGAAGACGTATACTACAAGATAGCGATAATTACATTCGTAATGTCTTAGGTCGCTGCGATATTTAACAGATTCGTGAGTATAAATTTTTGGCAATTTGCAATATCAAATTAACACGACGTAATTCACTCATTGTCTCACACTTTTAGCGGAGAATTGCAATTTTTAACTAACTCACTAAAATCTCACTGCTTGGTATTACGCAACACGTGAGAGTATTGCAAAACGAAGCAGTGTTCAATGTAATCTAAACCCAAATAAACTGCTTCCAGTTTTCCGGATTGAACGCCATAAAATCTTCTTTTAGACATATCAAATTTGTTGCATGCGCGAAAAGAACAAATATTCAAAATATTAAAATATTTCATAAAAATAAAAATTGAATTTTCCAAGCAGACGGGTGCTTCTTTATTATGTTAGTAATAGTCAACAATATCATATATAAGTAAAGGCGCGCCATGCTTATTCTGTCGAAGAGGGAACTCTCACACTCTATGAACCATAAATAAACATCGTGCGTTTGGCGGTTTAACAATGAACAAATATTTTTGAAAATGGTCGGTCACTTACCGAGTTATGACTTTATAACTTAATTAAAAATGTTTGGTGCAAAAAAAATCGAAATATTCGTATAGCGATGATCCAAAAACATTAATTCGGCGTCGTTCACAAAAATTGAACTTTTCAAGAGCCACAACGCATTGAATCTTAAAGAAAGATCCGCATCTGCCAGCGTACAAAATTCAACAACAATCCACAAAGATGCAGTTTGCTGCGCATCTTGGAGTGGAGTGATCGGACCTTACTTTTTGAAAAGTGACGCTGATGATCCAGCAACCGTAAATGCTGACATATCGTGATATGTTAAACGATTTATTTTCAACTAAATCGATGAATTGGACTTGAACGGAGGCAAAACGTGCTACGTGTCGCACGTCGCGTGAAACAATAACTCTAGTCCGTACATTTTTTTTTCGCGGATGATAACTTATCTATACGATTAGCAACAGATATGCATTTCGTTCCTTCACTGATCAGAAAATAAAGTCAATTTGTGGTAAGAAACAAAGATCACTTCCAAGTGTGGAATTTGGCGGTTGTGGTGATTAATGTAAAGTATGGGATATTTATGTAAATAGACAACGTAACTCATTTAATTTTAAAATTATGACCTAAAACATCTCTTTTTTAAGATGTTTATTTATTATTATGGCTCTATCAATTAAATTTCATATTCTTCAAGAATAGTTCTTTTAAAAAGCGCACGTTTAATTTGTGATTGTTATGCATCAGCGGCGTAGTGGCAATTTTAATTAAATGTTACCTATTCGTCTTACATTTCATACTATTCGTATAAGACGACCCTGTGTGAATAAAATTATAATTTTTTGAAAGGTAAAGTATTTAATATGTTTGAATTTACTTAATCCAATAATGCCAGCATAATAGCAAAATGTACACCTGCGAGAATGTATGTTATCAAATATAAAATATGTACGTATATACCTAACTATCGTGTGTACAATTTATAAAAATGTATAATCTAAGAAAGAAGCGGCTATATTATCTACTACTTACGTTCAATTTATAACAGACGTCGCGATAAGCAATTGATAATAAATGACAAACGTGATAACAATTGTAATAATAATAGGAGATACGCGAACGGCGACTGTCTTGTATTATATGTTAGTTGTAAACCTGATACGAGACCGGATACATAGTGACGTCAGAACGGTCGACGTTTAACTGAAGCAAACCTCTAGCATTGCGAGGAGCATCTGGTAAAGCTAACCTTTCCTCGTGGTGTGCGGGCGCATCGACGCGCAGTCTCTACACATATCGACCTACTCGGCGGCCAAAACATGAGGAAACAAGCTTTGATGACGGCCTCTGACCATATCGCGGCCCTGTACCGAATGGGAATGTATCAAAATTCGATGTCTCCCGCCTTCACTTGCGATACTGCGAACGTCGTCGTCTCGCGTTGCCGCTACCGTCGCACCGCCGAGATCTCGTCCTCTTTTTCTTTTTACCGGGGACCTTACCTACATATTTGTGTAAGCTAATTAATATCTGGCTATTGTCCTTGCGAGCTTCTATACGCTTCTATACGTTTGTAAAGGAATTTGATTCCCAGCTTCTATTCAAAGAGATCTAAGGAACGATCAAACGATCAAACCGGTTTAAGACATTACTAGCTACAACTTCTTTCCGATCCTATCCACTTTAGCGACACAGTGATCGAGTTTTCCTTCTTTATGCAGCCACCTTCTCCAACATGTATTTAGATTGCAGAGGGCGATGTACGCCAAAACACATATGCATTATGCATTACGTAGTTCTTAGAGAAGGAAAGAATGTTTGTGAAAATTGCTACAAAGTCAAGAATTTCGTTCAGTAATTCTGATTTTTTAATCCTAATTAATCGAGGCAGTATAAGATGCGATTTGGTGAATTTCGAGTGTAGTAGTGCATAAATTTTACTTCAAGTACAAGGTAACTTTAAATTTGGTCGACAGTCTATATGAAATGTATAACATTGCAGTAGATAAGAAAAAGTTCATGGAGAAACTCTGTTCAAACGCAAATGGGATGAAAGAGAAGGAAAACAAATTATGGAGAAACAATTTTTGTAGAAGTAGGGTACGTTCAGACATCGCAAAATTTGCCCGAGGCATTTCATATAAAACGAGAATTGTCTCAAGAGGAGAATTCATATAAAAATCAACCAAAAAAATGCATATTTCGTGTTTCAATATTTCTAAGAAACGGTCTTCTGAATCATTTTCTTAAAGAGAAAGCCAATAGCATTTGTATTTTATTTGTAGCTATACATAATAATATATAATTCAACAACATTACAAGTTCGCACGGAGCAAAATTCGAATGAGGAACGTCTACGAAAAATGGGCACAGGTACGGGTTATAGAAAAGGATATAACCTTAATTCTTGTGCTATTTTTATTGCTCTAACCTTCGTTTTGCTTCTTTTATCTGTTTAACTTCTTATTATCGTGGTTAGCTTCCCTAGTTTGCTCGTTGGAACCTTTTCGAACAATATTGCAACCCACCAACAAACCTCGATTAATTTAATTGTAAACCATAAGTAGCAGCCTTAATACTACGCCCAAATAAATTCATTGTATTTGCTTTGGTTTTACTTAAACAGGTTATTTACAACAATTATTCAGTCTGCATGTTCCCATTCTAGCCTCTCCCTTGAACAGGATTTCAAGAAGGACTAAAATTGGCATGTTTCCCAACAGCTGTTAGAAAGCTTTTAAAGGCTTCAGTTATACATATGCAAGCCGATCTCTAAATTCTTGAAAAGTTTGTTAGACGACCAAGTCAAACAGGCTTAAGTTATCTTGGATCATGGACCTCACCATTGCAGCGTACGGCTACCGGATCATATGTGGCTTAAGACCCAATGTTTTCTCAATTCTTTGATTGAATTTTATTGATTGTTCTTGGAAGATGTGAATTCCTGGTTAACTTAGAGTCATAGAGTTAAGAATTTACCCTCTCGAAAATTGTTTTGTTACTTTTAGGCTGTCCTACAAACCCTATACATGAAACCTTGACGTGTTGCTTTGGTTTATGTTGAGCCAACCTTTTTTTCTTGATATCTCCCATGATATCAGCGCAATGTGCTCTGATAATTTTCCTTCCACGTATACTGTTTACCCTAAAATGTAGCCACGCAACCGTTACTTTTTTCTCTTAATAGCAGTTCCTAATTCACTCCATTGACTCTTAAGGCGAAAAAGGTAACGGCGACAAGACGAATAGAGAAGGAAGACGCGAGCATTCATAATTGATTTGCACATAATTAAGATATACTGAACCAGCAATTCTTCGAGTCGGCAGACTTGAATTAACGAACACGCGGGGGCGGCAGGAAGAAGATCTTGTATTTCCCGTCGAAGGTAATTATTTTGGTAAGCGCTTCCCGTTCTCTAGGATCATATATACGCGATGAACCACAAAGGGAAAACGACCGTAGGCGGCGAAGAAGATGAACCACCGCCTCCACCGGGATATGAAATTACAGAAACAACGCCGTTAACTCTCTCTCTTTTCGAAAGAGTCGCGACGTTGAAGTAATAAACAATGTGAACTTGGCGTTTCGGATTTTCTGTTTATATGCCGTTTTATGTTGCCTTCACGTTAGATGTTACACACATGCATGTATGTACATAAATTAAATGTAATTTTAGTTCCGGAGAGAATTCCTTAATGCGAACTAATCAACTGCTAGACGGATAAGTTAAACTTGTAATATTTTGACGTCTCATAATTGTGACAGCACGAAATAACGCTACCGCGACAGCAAGTATTTATGAGGGGGAATGTTTTTTGCGAAATTTTTGACTTTAACACAAAGGAGTTCCATTGGCACAAATATTTGAACAAATTAAGTTACGTTTCAACTGTACATTACGTGTATACTCTGTCCAAAGCCATTGGCTCTTTTTCAATGACCCTGTAAATCTATAAAAAATTGCGTCATTGTATTCGCTTTTACTTGGCATTACTTAACCGGATCATCTCCCACAGATTATCTTTTTTAAATATCTCGTAGACGATAGGTCAAATAACCGTTAGGGATAGAGGTCACCGTCTTAACCGACCTTAAGATTGCAGGCAGGAACGTCAACCTGTTTACCTATAGCAAGCAAGCAGTATCACCACTAAATCGACTAATAACGTTGAATCTGCTGCTAGATTGCCTCAGAGGTCCATTCTCAGTCTCTCAGGCAAACGTCAACGTAAAAAAGAACCGAAGAGACTGGCTAGGAAGAGTTGGAGCATGGATCCAGGAGTCTCCATTCCACCCTTTCTGTCTGCGCGTTATGAATGGATCATAGCTGATCACCAGCTGATACTTATGATCAGCAGCGGAAGTCATTAAAAACTACGTCTTGAGACATATCACGTTATAAGAAAGACTACTATTACAAGATAAATTCTTGAAAACAATTGAAAATTCTGATGCTGTGAAACAATAAAATGAGTGCAATATATTAAACTTTTCCTAACATCTGATATTCGTCTTTATACATCCTTAATGTTCCGTACATGAAATTAAGAGATATGTTCATGTCACATAAACTAAGCTTTACGTCAAGCATTCGAATAAATTTCTTTCCGGCATTATCGAGCGGGAATTGCAAATGTATCATTTGTTTTGCCAGCCCTCCGGCGATGTCACATGCCAATCTCGCGCTACCCTCGTCGTTTATTGAAATCTTCTAAAACATTGTTCGCCCGTCACCGAAATATATTTTCTCCTCTCCCTCTTTGTCTCTTATTCGATATTTTTGGTATTGACATTTTTGATTGAATCGACGGAGGAGTCGCACTCTACTCGGTGAGTAGACGTGGTAACATCAGCTTATTTCAGATGATTCGGTTTCGTTCGATTCAAGCCTATCTTTGATGAGAATCAATTCGATATTTAAGAATAAACTGGGTATCTTAATTTTGTGCATTCTCTAAGTTTTATTTAATAGAATGCGTTGTACACTATTGTCGGTCTAGAAAGTATCCGGAATTTACTATTTTTTTTTCTTAATTTATTAAGATTAAGATTAATATTTATTTTTTGTTACATCCCAAGACAAAAGTAATGCCTTAAGTAGGTTGTGCCGATTGTAGACCATGGCAAAAATCATATAACAACACCAGCTGTTAAATATTGTTGATTATCAACAGGCTTAATATTTGTGAAATAATGTCGCAAGTAGAAAGAATAAAGTTGGTGGAATATTTGTATAGAAAAGGTGTACAAAACGTTAAAAAATTAGTGCAATTGACTGAACTCGGAAAAAGTGCAGTATATAAGACAATAAAGAGGATAAAAAATAGGAGAGATATGAGCCATGGACTAGTTTCTGGAAGACCGCGTAAGATTACCGGAAACAATCTAAACGCTTTAGTGACTTTAGGACGATAAAACCGGCGCCTAGGGTTTCGAAAACTGGCTAACAGATGTTGAAATCAACGTCAAATAAGAGTGTGTCCAGAAACTGTCCGCATTTCACTGAGAAGACAAGGTTACTTATCAAGGAAACCAAAAAAAATCCCTGCAATGACACCTCTACAAAAGCAACGAAGAATAGATTTTTGCCAACGATTTCGAGACGATAATTTTAGTGATGTTTTTATATCTGACGAAAGTTGTTTTCAGCTTGGTTCAAATCATTTAAAAATCCTATCAACAGAAAATGTTACCGTTCAAATTTCCAAATTTCCCACAAAAATAATGGTTTGGGGAGCAATCCCTCAGTATGGTGCTACACCTCTCTGTATAATTGATATTGATATAATTGATAATTGGCACCGTTAATAGTGCAAAGTATTGTGAAATTCAACAGGATAATGCAAGATGCCATACTTCTGCCTAAAGCTTGGATGCTAGAGCAAAACTTGGCAACAATTCCATGGCCAGCAGCTTCCCCAGATCTTAATCCCATCGGAAACATATGGGGACTAATGAAAATTGAAGTAGAACGAGCAGCACCACGAAATAAAGAAGATTTGATTCGGTCAGTTTTGCAAGCCTGGACCATTATTACCGAAAAGTATAGCGTTGATCTCGTTTCGGGATTACCTGAACGTTGTGTTTACAGTTAAATGGAGATTGTATTAGTAAATGAGATGAATTATTTGTTGTGATTTTATTATTCAATTAATAAAAATAGCTGTACTTTTTGTTTTCCGGATATTTTCTAGACGGACTATACTTCTAGATTCATTAATATTTTTTAATATTGCCATAAGTTTTCGTTATTTTAAATAGCTGGAAATAAGGTTTGCAGAGATGCTTCATTTACACATAGACAGCTATTGTGTAACGATCTCACGCAAGTATTCTTATTATTTCATGATAAAAAAGTTGAAACATATAAAGAAGCAACTGTTTTTTAATCGACATTTACTGCTTCTGCATTAAAACTTTAAAGAGAATTTAATTTTGATTAGAAAGTAAATCATATCTGGCTCAAAATGACCACCGGATGAAATATTTTGAAAAAACGAAAAATTGATCACACAATTGACTCTTTTATGTTTATGAGTCCTACCAGGAAGGACTTCCTATGCACGTTTCCTGGTTTTTCTCTTCAATGTTTTCCATTCTACTGATGTAGATATCTATTTTAATCTTCGCCTTAACCATCCCCAAAAGGATCACAAAGGAGGAATCAGAGCCGGTCAGCGGGAATGCACTACTGCTCTTTGCTGGTTTATCTACCTTTACATTATCTGCACTAATTGGCTGACAGTCACTGGCAGCAATAAACTAAGATAGCTTGATAGCATTTTTAACAGAGGCATAACGCCAATTTATCTATCGAACGTTCTATCTGTTACTAGTGGTAAATACGGTTACAATTGCTATGAGCAAATTTCTCATTTAACATATAGCGTCCCGCAAGAACCAAATTACGTACCTATCGCTACTCTTCATACAATGTGATGATGGTTCCACAATAATCTAGGAAAGGTTACACTGCAAGTTTTGTTGTCTAACGAAAAGCATTGTTCTTTGAACGTGGACAATTCATTATTTACAGGTTAGTAATTTGTTCAGTTTGCCTTAAATTTCATTTTTAATACGATTTTTTATTTAAAGCGTGTTCGTTGCTTTTAATATATCAACGAACTAAGCGCAACAAAATTCTATTAACCGCATGTAGATTTACTCCGTATCTGCCGAGAACACGAGAGAGTAAACGATAGAAAATAAAGGAAAAACACCCGAAAGCGTGTATATGCACATCCCGACTGTAATTCCGTTCCTCAATAAGCTTTCTCTCACAGGCAAACGAGTAAAAGCACGTCTATCGGTCGAAGTAATGTACCCACGGGGAATCAGTTTTTCTCCATTGTATAAAAGCTTGTTGCTGTTCGATGCGATGCATGCCCAAATACGCTGTACTTTGATTTTGTTGACAGTTCGTTATACAGAACTTTATAGTAGAAAGGTTTAAAATATGATGCGTGTTAAATTTAACAGTAGATTAAATAGAAAATTGCTTTTAAAATTAAATTCTAGAATGGATATATTCGGTATTTATCGATATTGTCGATAATATTAGAAAATATTGGTTGGCTCCTCCTAGAGCTAAAAATATTTGTTTTCATAAGTTCTATTTGCTAAAAATGTTAAAATCAGATTCAAAAACAACATTCTTACGAATTATGTTTTTTAAAATTTTGTGAAGAGGTTTAAAGGACATAACGACGCATTCAAACCGGGCGAAATGCAAGTAAATGTGCTTCTATATAACGTATAATCGGTGGAAAGAATGCTAGTCAACTCAGAAAATATATACGTTCCTTTCATTCGTTATATCACGTAGGGACTAGCTTCGGCCGCTTCAATAATCCTTTCTTTTCGCCAGCATCATTTCGAACGATAACATTCGTCCTTCGCTTGTTCTAAAGAAAGGAAGCTTCGAGGCGAAAGGGCAAAGAAAGCAACGACAACAATATTTCGTCGAATGTAAACAATCGCCGTTCGTCGAGTAATTTCTTCCTTTGGCAGCAGGCGCTCCGGCATCGTTTTTCGCCACGATCGCCGTGACGTTTTCCCTGAATCGCGCTTTTCGCGATTTATTGCAGCAGCAGCGACAGAAGCAGCAGTAGTACCAGCATCCAGCACAGCGATCAACTGGAAAGAGAAGGACTTCCGAAATGAAATTAAAGATAGCATCGCTGAAGTTGCAGAACAATTGTAAATCGGTAAAATACAGCTGATGAAAGTTTATGACGTCTCTGCAGTCTGGGATTAAGAAACAGCGGCAGCGCAAAAATAAAAGGTTTCCGGGCGAGAGATAAACTCTTTGCTGATTAAAAAACTTCAAATCCGGAATTCCTTGCTCTGAATCCTTTTCATAAAAACATTCCTTCTCATATTTCGTATTGCGTTAGTTTTCAGACGTCTTTAAGAACTCACAACGAGTGTTTTTAATTATGGTACTCATAATTTATATGAGTAAACGAAGCAGATACATAATTTTGAATCTCTTCTTCTTATTTACTTATAAACGAACCAGTATATTTTACAGTACGTGGAAACAGCACCATGTTGTTATTTTCCATTCCCCATTCTTACCACGGGAACTACTATCTCGGGCTAACAGTGTCTTGACCAGAATAATGACAGAAACAATAAAAAAATAAAATGTTTTAACGCAGGACGCAAATTTCAAAAACTTCATTAAGCTGTCAATAAAACGCTCAACATGTTCATACAAGCCAGTACAAGCCGAGAGAAGTGTCTAGTTGACATCATTAGGTGCAGTACAAAGGACTTTTAAATCTGTATTATGAAAACCATAATATGTAATGTTAACTGACGGAAAATTAGGAATTTTGCACTCAAACCTGCATGAAATTGCAATTTTTAGACATGGATGATATCGAACCGAAGCTCCTAAGTGATTGCTTAACTTTCCAGAAAGGAACTAACGTTTCCTCAAAGCCGTCATATTTTCTACGTTCCCTTTAAATCTCAAAAATGTTAACGGCTTCGATAATCGCTACCCTTAAATAGAAAGGACGCACGCAAGGGATCGGCATTCCGCTCGCTTAGACGGTATAGTTTTACTTGTATTGTGAAAATGGGAAAAGATGTTCCTGCTACGGACGGAGATAGCGAAATTCTTTGATAAGTGTCTTTCAACAACGACAGAGCGTAGGCTCCCGACGTCGCAGACGAAGAATGTAAATGAGGTTTTTAAAAGATTGAGACTGTTCCCACCATGGCATAAATAGTGATTGAAGTAGAAAGATAAAGGAGACGTATTCGCATTCTTTTCACGTTTAACGTTTTCCTTCCTGGCGAACTGAATTCTCTCGGATGTATTTAGTTGGAAAATACTTTAGAAAAAATTTCAACGGACGGAAATTCTTACGGTTAGAAACATGCTCTTTTCATAAGGAAAATTGTTGTGCGTTTTAAAGTATTAAAATTAGTAAACATAAGTTTTCACAGAAATATCTGCAATTTCGGAGTTTATTTCTGCTGATATGTTTCAAACTTCTCTGAAAACAATACCTGAAACAGTCATTCGCACTATTTATCTTATTATATTTTAATCAGAATGATCTTCCAATTTAATAGAAATGTTTTCACAGCGTTTGCTTTCCTTCTCCTCTTCATTTACTCGACATGGAACTGGATCATATCCATGAAACCAATGCCTTTGGCTTTGCCTTCTTTCCCCTTCGGTTTTAAGCTTCTAACCGATTCTTGGGATCCTCTATTCGCATTTGGCATTATAGACATCTTTCTTGAACCCTATAACGATAATGCTTTAAAGTGCTTAAATGCGGATTTTGAGTACTTAATACTTACTCTTTTAACTTTAGAGTCATCTGTAAATCTAACACCTGGCATGACGGACATTCTTCTCGAGGAAGGCATCACGGCCATCTTTCTGAACAAGTGAGCCACTTCCTCTTTCATACCACATGCCGCCATCATTTGTATGATCTGTTTTTCTCTCTTTTCAACTACTTTGGTACCTAGCAAGTCATCGAAGTCTGCTACTTCGACAACAGAGAGCGTCTATTACAAAATGAAAATAAGCATTAGGAATTCTCTGAAATATAGCATACCTTCTCTAGATATTGTACCAAGGCTTCGTCGTTCATTTTCTTCGCAATTTCGATTGCTTCGTTAACTTCGTATTTTGCATCGGTTCTATTGTGCTGCTGGATATTTATGCGGGTTATGATCATTTTCGCGTTGATTATCCAAGCCAAATCTTCGCATTCTTTCGCTTCAACGATGCATTTTCTAGCGTAAACTCTGGCTAATTCGAATTGTTTAATTTCGCTGTAGTATCTTGCCAAGTCATGGTATAACCAAGTTAATTCCAAAGATGATGTCGCCTTCCGCAAACGGCTCTCGGCGATCTTAATTTGTTTCCTAAAAATGTTAACTAGAGAATGCATTTTCATTTATTTTGACTATGAGGAGACGCACTTCCAATCGATAAAGACTCCTTTGAATTGTCTCAATACGGAATCCTGTGATGGTTCCTTACTTATGATCATACCAAGCATGTTGTAGATTCTCTTCCTTTGATCCCACTCGTATTGGTTGGCATTTAGTCTCTTTAAGTCTAAATAAGCTTGCCCAACCAGTTTGTAGACCGACATCAGGTATTCATCGCGATCTGGTAGATATTTCTTCGGCGTCGTATCGCAATATGTCTTCAACTTCTCTGCAAGTTCGAGAGCAGTACGCGTATTTTTCTTTTGGATATTCAATTTGATCTTGTCCAATAAACCATTAGCTTCGCTAATAGTTGCAGCCCGTATTTTCAACTTCTGTTCTTCTTGTCTCTTCTTGAGTCTTTCGGATAATGACGTTTCCTGGTATTTGATGAAGTAGAATGGTCTTCTTGTACGAAGTAATTCCTGGAATTAACAATAAAAGCTGTGCTTGATGTACGTATTAGTTTTACTTACTTGTTTGTAAGATAGAGTCTTATATCCATCCTTTGCTAACTGTACTATTTCTTTATATCCAGCTTTGTTTGGACTTTTAACACCGGGATTATCTTTAAGTGTTTTTAAAAATATTTTGTCTAAATACATTGCTTTTAGGTACTTCTCGCCCATGAAATTCTCTATATTAGTAGTGTACCTCTGCAAAGGTCTATAGGGAAACGGTTTTCCCTTCGGTATCTCCTCATCTTCTGCTCGATGACTTCTCAGACTCTCTCGAATTTCCACTTCGTAACCTTCCGGTTCTTCGCCGCAGGGATAGTGTGTATTGTCTTCTGGATTCAACGTCCTCTTCTTCTTGGAAAATCCCAACGTCTCAAATATCAACATCATGTCGTCACGGTTCTTCCTCTTCTTTCTCCTTTTTTTAATTTTAGATGTGAATTTTAAAGGATTTTCAGCTTCGCGCACTTTCTTCCAAGCCAATCTTCTGATAATTTTGTAATGGTCCCGCAGTGGTCTTCCGGCGCGTTCTCCAATGCCATTCTCAATGGCTTGATTGCACTAAATAAGAAAAGGTCACATTTTGGAAGAGATTTATATTTTATCGGTTTCATACGTGCATGACCCCCATGTAGAAATTATCCGGCTTCTTCCTCTTCGGTAGGTTTCTTAGATTTTGCACCAATGCATCTTCAAAATCACAACTGAGGTAAGTGTTGAGGGCCTTCAAAGCTAGTACGACTAGATCATCCGAATCCATGTTAAGCGCCTTATTTATGTCGTCCAAGGCTCCTTCATATTGAACAGCTTTAGCTCTGGCAATAGATCTTCCCATGAGCGCCCTTTTATCGTTGGGAGTTTTTTTAATGGCTTCATCGAAGTACTTTAAGGCTTTCAAAAAAGGAGGAAACTGTTTAACATATGTATAAGGGTTGTTCAAAGTTCTTGTTAGAGGCGATAGTTTCGTTATGAGAGAAGGAGCTGCTGAAGGTATGCGTAATGATTGCAATTTTTCGTTAAATATAATGGTTCCATTGAGGAAAAATAGCTACAGGGAGGACACTCTAAAAATTAATGAATAACGTCAAGATGTTTTATAACGGCGTCGCAGAATTTAAAATAGTCCGCCTTTCACCGTTCTTTTTTTCTTCCCCTCAATGTATCATTGCTAATAATAAATGAGGGCTTATCATTTATCCGTCGAAAAAAAGAAAGAAACAGCTCTAAATTGTTTTCCTTCTCTATGGGGAAGAGGGTAAGAATCCGAATATTAATTTAATCCTTAATTAAGACTACTTCCTTAGAGTTAGAACGCAATCATAGACTGCAGAACCAGAACTTGCAGGGAAATTAAGTTTTACGATTTTCTAGCACTTAAAATAACCTCGTTAAATGACTATAGAGTAATTCTAATTACAATTTGGCCGTGATATTTATGATGAAAGCTTCGTTTCAAACGAAGATGTGGAATGGGAAGTGAAATTAGGAAAACTGAAGTAATAAATAGGAAATTTAGGGTAAAATAGTTCGTGGCATTATAGCTATTATTTTGGCTTTTCATGTTGAAATCAAATTCTTGTTTCGTTTATGTTTGTTTTATTAGAATAATTGAAGTGGGAAGCAATATTCGCAATTATAATAACCTGCAAGGTGAGATCTAAATCCCACGTAAGCATTGTCAGCAGAGCATTTTGTTTTAAATAGATAATAACTGCCTATTGTAACCTTTTGTGTAATGCATAATTCAATTGTAAATGCGTAATCTAAGGATACACGTATGTAATCTGCGATACGTGTAGGCCACCTCTATAATCTCATTTGTTCGACGAGGTACGAAATTCCGTAGTCGATGTCCGGGTTTATTAAGATTTTTGTTTCAATTTCGTCCGTTAATCCTTTAATTTATACAATTCCTTACCCCTTTCATATTGTTCGCGTCTGGTGATGTAATAACCCAGCTCCCTGTACAGAGTTTGATATCCGTATATTTCATCTTTCTTTTGGCCGAATGGATCCGTCGCCGCCGTCGCCATTCCTCGTTGGTGCGTCACTCAACCGACGCGACAACGAGCTATATACCGTAAATTTGCGAATTATATTGCAATTTAAGAGCGAATCCTAATTGCTCGACATTAATTTCGCCCGTCACATTGACAAATGCGAATATGAAATTAAGCCCTCGTTGACATTTCGTACGCCCACGAGCGCTCATGACATTTACCCCTTCGTCTGTTTCATTCGAATCCCATTCCTGCACCATATGCCGCGACGGATCGCTAAAGAAGGTCGAGGGTAGTGGAACAAGTGGGATTTAAGGCTGTCGCGCTATTTGTACGTTTCAAGTGTTCAACCTGGTTATTGCATAGTATTTTCGCTGTTATGAAACGCAATTTTAAGCTTTGACAATGGCTTCGCGCTTAAACTTAAATGATTTATAGATGCTGTCCTACCTGAAACTGCAGCTATTTGATATTTAGAAATGTACGAATAGATCTGAGAATTTGGGAATTTTCCAGATACCGCTGTTGTAATTTACTAGAATCGACAGCCTGTCCCTATTCTTGAGTTTTCTTTGGGTACAACATTTTAAAAGTCAAATTTGCAAAAGGATTATTTCAAGGAAATTCTAGTTCGTACAGATATGGTACATTCTACATTTTATTTATTTTATGCCCTATTGCCTTCGTTTTTAATTTAGAGGGAATGGGTGAGTCAAGGTGAGGCAGTGGTTTACCATCTATTCTTCGAACAAAGATTGAATTAAATTTCGACGGATGTAGGCTAGATACTAAATATTATTGCAATGGTGTTAGCTGTATGTTGGTCGCTAAATTACAACGCTGATTGCAAACTAAGCTAAAATGACTACTTGCTTATTTTTAATTATTAATCAGACTCTTGTAGTTGCGGTGTCGTGTGGTTCCCAAGTAAAGACGTAGTCATGCACTAATAAATAAAAGAATTGATTTTATTGCAAAAAAAGGGGAAAAGGTATGAATGAATAGCAACAAGTATAAAATACACAAAAATAAAATTTATTACTGAGAATGGGGCCCCCAAGAATAGAATAAAATAAATATTCATTTCATTAAAGTATTAAAATTTACAACAAAAGGAATATATGACTCAGAGAAACAGGTTTAAAATAAATGTGAATATGAAAATGAACAAAAGAAATTATTCGTAACTTAGCGTAGTGATGGGTGCGGTCCGTTGGCGGGAAATAGGCAACGTCTTCCTACTCTCTTGGTGCCGATAAAGGCTCCGGCTCGCGATTTTTCTGCTGGCAGTCACCAGCTTCACATTAAAACACTTATACACTTCGCTAAAAATCACTATTTGGGATGTGGTTAAAATAAATATTAGCGAAAATAACGTGTCTCGTTACATTATATCCTTGTGTTCTGAGTTACATTCTGGATATTTCTTATTCGAGGTGTAATACCGAATGTCTCACGAGAAAATATATATAAAAGAGAATATATTGGAAAATTCTTCATTTGTCCATTTTGGCAGTTTACTTAGCACACTCGTGACATCATAATGGAGTGTTACATGCCGGATAGTCTTTAATCGACGCTGTCATAAAATGTCTAAGGGACTTTGTAAACACCTGCAAAACAATTTTTTTTTATCTAATCCATTGTGACTCTGCGGGAGTGGATCATATCGTGGTATATTGAAACTAAAGATCTTCTTTTACAAGACTCTATAGTGAAATAGACTCAAAAATGCTCATCATCAGGCAAGCTTAAGGCCAATCCATTAAAAAAAAAAACAATTAAAGTTATAATTAACGTTTCTAATTGTAATTTTTTTAAAGGATTGGGTCTAACTTTATATTATATCTAAATAAATTTTATTCTTGTTCCGTATCTAAACAACTTGTGCTTAATATATTTATAATTCATTTCACGAAAAAATTTTCACAGTGCATTTGGAGGGTAAATGGCTAACGTAATAGTATAATAAAGGTAAGGCAATAAAACAATATTAACTACTAACAGTAAACGAGGAATTTATAATAAATACTGAAAGAAAGGATATCACTTCCGCATAGCTTCAGCAGTTCTTTTCTCAAGTATCTATATCAATACCATGTTGCTAATTTCGCGGAATTGGCGCAATAATTACACAAAATTCGCGAACAATTTGCTGATAGAAATCAAGACATGATACATAGAGGAAAATTTTGATACAGCAATATTTTTAAAATAAGAAAAAAAAAATAATTAGAGCAGATTTATTTAATCTAATAAAATATGTAGTTGTCTTAACACTAAATTGTTATAGTCGCAAATTTTACAGCAAAATATGTGTAAAGCGGCAAGTAAATAAAATCTTGATTTTCTTAAATATTCAACAGGATAGGTGGCGTCATCTGCACTCCAGATCTATTAGTAACAATGGAAATCGTTAACGCTTCCAAGAAAACTGTATATAAAGTTTTCCTTCACAATTTTCTCGCTATTTATGTTATTAGATAACTAACTTCTTTCTGAATGTAATCAGCGGGACTGCACTAGATATAAGGATTTTCTCCGTGCTTTTTATTAGCCCAAAGCTTCAGGTGGTCATTTAGCTTTTGCGCAAGCAGATTTTCGATGGCACCGCTAAGGTGTTTCGAACAATAGCTCTCGCTTTTATCGAGAAGCTCCATGCCTTACCCATAAACACATATTTCTTCCACATTTGCATTATTATTTGTGTTTTTACTCTACCTTGTTAATGAATTCATCGAGTCCTGCAGATATTACTCGATAAATTCTCTCGATAAAAGAAGCTGACGCTTATTCTCTGAATGTAATATGGAATACAGACAATGGGGATTACAATAATAACACTGTTTCTTCTTCTGTATTTTATTAATAATTAAATTGATTTTATACAAAAGTCACGATTATGTTCTTCTAATACTATTTATAAGACTTACATTTAAATACTTATACGGTTCCTTGCATATTTAGTTCGATATATTGTTTATGATATATTACATCTATACATAAAAGTTCCACTACTGCCTATCGTTTGAAGTACAATGAAACTTTTAAGGAACATCACAATCCTCTTAGAACGTAGCAGGATCAACATCTACATAGTCAAATTCATTGTTGTTCCATATACAAAGTGTTTGAATAGGGAATATTTGAAATGATTTAGGATAGAAAAAGATACAGATTGAAATTAATTTTCTTTTGAATTTAGTTGGAAAGTAACATGTGACATAATGAAAAACACTTAATTAAAGTGTTCTAATTAGATTATAACACGTTGTACAATATTGTCCTTTTAATTTTTTCGTTGACCTTGCTAAGTTTACATTTACTGTAAGTTCGATAACCTAATTTATACTTTCTTAAATTTAAGAATAAATACTCTTTACACAATAGTCGGGCAGTTGTGGCGGATTTCATTTGAAAACTTTTTTAAAGTAACATTTCGAGAATACATCGAAGCTCTCTGCATATGATAAGCAGTTTTTATATGTATCAAGCACATTACGAGGAAAACAATTGTTAACACTTAGCAATATCATACTAGTTGAAAGACCCTAACGACAACTCTACACATTTTGTGACACATTTACTATCTTTTTTATCCTACAACGAAACTGCAAAAATATTCTCATATCTTATCTAATGGTGAGGAATAATTTTATATGTCGTAATATTATTATTTGTATATGGTTCTAAGGCATAATGTAATGTTTCTAGCGAATTTTTCATCAGTTCACTATATTCGTATTATATAAAGAAATATTTAGTACTTTAAGGCCTCGTTTTTTTTTTTTAATTATTTTATTCCTTAACGTTTCTCATTTGTCCTTAGAAAACGTATTTTAAATTTAATGTTTTCGGTAAATACGAATTATTATAAAATATGATAGTAGCTACAGATGATTTTTGTTAATTCGTGGTCCATTTTTTTATGATTATTAGTGTGCGAACGATCTAGTCTATTCTATCGGCTATTCATCATTGGTAACTGCCTAGTTCCGCACTTCGTGTAGATACATGCGAGATGCACAACCATACCATAAATGACAACAATAGCCCTCTTTTTAATACGTAATCGTAGCAAAATTTTATTCGCTTATCAGGAAGAACGCCTTTACACTGAGGGGTGAAAATGTAAGTGTAAATATTTACCTACAAAAAAAAAAAAACATTCTTTAACGAGAACGCTCGTCTCTCTTACTGCGATGAATATTTCGAGTCCTAACGTAGCCAGTGTTGTAAAAACTCATCTCCCATCATCAAGAATTGCAACTCGACACTCTGCAGGAAGAAAGCAAGGTTGCGTAGTACCCATCACTTTGGTTCTACGGAAAGTGCGCAACCTTCAGATAGTTTTTTTTTTACTTTTGAGAGAACCTCTATGCCGATGCCGATGAGTCATCAACACGATTTCAAAAACCAAGCTGAATTGATTATGGTCCAATATCTGGATGGTGCTCAAATAGGTTGTGAATTGTTCAACCCTTACCTGATGGTACTACAAATCCTTGGAAAGTTTAATACCGCTGCATGCAGTGTATAAAGAGAAAGGTGTGTCAATACTCCAAAATCAAACTGGCTGAGCGATGGAATTCCACTTACGCGTTTATGCTTAAAATAATTTATATCCAATAGGAGCCTAGATTGTCCGCACTTTAATGATTAAACTGTTTATTTTGACGTGGTCATTATTGGAAATTTCGTAGTTCTTAGAAATTACAAAGCAAAATTGTTGGCTAACGCTCATATCCTTAATGTATGATCTTCAACTCTAGAAATTGTCATAATAGCCAATATTCCTTTCAAATAGAAGCTCATATATGTACATTAAAATTATTAATTAGCACGTTTAATTTGGAACTTTTACTGTTGTTTTTGTTTTTGATCTAATTCGATAAGGGCTTGAGAAAGTTTTACTTTCTACCTCTTCAACACAACCTTCCGCGAAAAATTTTCAAAAATAAAACAAACAATAATCTGCAGCACTTTGAAAAACAACAATTCGACGTTGTGTATTTCATTAAAGTTTCTGGCAAAGCATCTCAATTTAATAGCGTGTTTCTCGAAGATAATTGGCGCGTTTTTGGGAAACAAAATGATGTTTTTTAAATACACTGTTATGCAGAAATTTGGCGGTGGGTAGAATTCTTTTCTCTTACTTTGTTTTTCTTTATCGATCATAGAGCAATGTTTTCGTAATTCGCACAATTTAAAGATTTTGCAACATCAACAACGTTGTAGGTGGCCGCGAAATATGTGTGGACTTAATTTAACTAATTGTATATGAGCTCCTACCTAAGATCGTTTTTAGTGCTTAATTTATATACATATGTAATGAATATTCTTAACAGATAAAACATCGTACTTTTTATAACTAGAAATTTGTATCACCTACTTTAAAATTTTGATGTAAGTAGTTACCTTATACTAATGGAGTATCTCTTATTGTTGGAAAGAATACATTCACAACTTTTGAAAATACGTATGTAAGTGTATATTCTTCCCAAATCTCCTTATTTAGTTAGAATTGTGAAGCTTTGCTTGTAACCGTTAAGATTTTCATATTGATTGCGAAAAACGTTTACATGCTTATAATTGGTTACTATTTATAAAATGATATGATAAGAAATATTTTTATTTTATTTAAAGGTTGCCTGTCCAAAGCGATCCGAAAATTCTAACCATTTAAAAAATTGTAGCTGTTAAAATGTAATTCAAAGGTTTAAAAAAGGGATATTCGGTTATTTACCTTTTAAAATCAATACTTCTTCCTTTGCTCCATCTATAGAGTTAATAATCAAATTTACAGATCACTTTCAACTAGCCTTCAGCTAAATACATATTTTGAAATTATTTAATCCAAACGTTTGTCAATCAATATGCAAATTTAATCGCTCTTAATGTGGAACTTAAAAAAAAATTACGTATTATACACACATAAAATATAGAGAGACCTAGCGATTTTTATGAGATCAGTACTTATTCTCAACTCAAATGTTCATAGGAATCCTTTGCTTCGAAAGCGGCATGATGTATCTCAGTACAAATTGGAAGAAGAAGGAAGACGAAAACGCAAATTTACCATCATATACGAAATAACTCTACCATCTCGAATGGTGTAACTGATGCACAGGTTTCTCATTTAATCTGGCTACTTCCGTTACTAATACGGGCACAAATAAATATTTCGAATAAAAGCTGCGGTGTTATCTGCTACTTAATTTAAATTTAAAGGAATTGCTCAAAGTGACCTCCATTATTGTCCATGCACAATTGATATCGTCTTCTTGGGTTTTTTACAGAATTAGAAATGTGGTTTAATCGAAATTCACTTTTTCTTTTAAAAGATCTCATCTAATTGTGTTAAATCGAACTCGTTGGGTTGCCATTGAATACTCCCGGCATTGGCAATCCAAAGCAGAAATTTATTGTTTAAATGCACTTGAACCGCTAAAACGTTGGAAAAGCTGTAATTTTTCCTCTTCTGGACTTCTGTGAGCTTTGGGAGCGGTCATATTTTATACGAATTGTAACCATCTGGTTCAAGAGATTCTGGAGGTGCTTTTGTCAAACTCCTACAAGCTGATTTTCAAATTTTATATAATAAAATTAACAAAGCAGAATATTTCCTGATTTTATCTAGTAAATTAAGCCGCTAATTATTTAAAATAGTCCCATATAGCGGAATCAGGAGGTGAAAGGCTATCTATGTTTTATTTACCGCGCCCCGCAAACGCAATTGGGTTGAGGTTTTATTTGAAACTTTTTTTGTATCTACAAAAGTAATGGAAAAAAATAAAATGAAAAACCTGATGCATATTCCACCAGTAAAAATTAAAGAGTTAAAAGTACACAAAATTAAATATCTGAATCTCACCAGTATACAGAATTAACACTTAATTTATAAGGAAGTTGAAAGATGAACTCAGTCCCTCAGTTTCAGGATCAATCTTTATCATCAATATAAAATCAATCCTTACTCTAAGAAATTTTTATGTGTGTACCTTAAAATTTAAGTACAGTGCAGTCTCGATAACGTGAACTAATTATAGACGACCGTGTTCATATATTCGAGAAGTTCATGTTACTGGATAAAGTCAATCACAAACAAAGGTGGCATTAAAACTAACTTAAATGTGTGTTTCGCTTAAAACATACTTTATTTAAAAAAGGAACACATCAAATAAACAAGTCTAATTTATTCTTCTTTAGAAAGTAATCTAATTTTGTTTGACGAAATTTCATTTATGTTCACGTTATAGAGGCAAAGTGTTCTTGACATTCACGTTTTGGAATACGCATATCAATTTGGCTGTTCACGTTTAGGGATGTTCACGTTATGGGACGTTCACGTTATCGAGACTGCACTGTAATAGGTATTTACAATGATTTCGATAATTTAATACGAACCCTAATTTCTACTTAGGTTATAGTTTCTTTTCCTCTCAATATCAAAGTAGTCGTTAAAACTAATATACCTTATACTAATGGCATAATGAAGTATTCTCAATAATTTTAATTTTAATTTAATATATAGTTAAATGTGAGGAATTTTTGATACTCGCTTGTAAATTATCAAACGCTCTTATACGATTACATTTACACGTATCTATACATAAAATGATGTGTTGGTGTTATTCACTAAGATATTCATCAAATTAAGATGAATTTAAAATAATTAAATAAATAAATAAAATGATCTAGTCTGAGTCGCTTTAAATTGCTTAATATGTACTGCAAGCGAGAATTTTTGCTCTCTTAGTGTGTCGCGATTTAGCTGTTTGTGTTTTCTTAAACCCTGTTGGTTAACAAATGAAGTAAGTGTTATTATATATTTAGCTTTTTTAGCTTAAAATGAGTGATGATTTAACTAATTTATTTAAGAAAACAATGATGTGCTATAATGCTCTGTTTCCAAAAAGCTTTAAGGAAGGTGAATGGATTGCAATGGGAGATAGTGCCCTAGAGATTTTGCACAAACTTAACATCTACCTGTTAGCCGCCTTGGGCAGAGTCGGAGTTGGGCGCATGATGCGCCCTCTCGAATGGAAGCACGATCCGATGAGTACAGCAGCCTGTTTAAGAGTGTGCATTCTCTTTTGCTTTTAGTTTAGAGTAGGCCTTAAAATTAAGTAAATTTCCGGAACATGTTTCGGAATATTAAATATTTTCGCTAGTGCTTTAATATATATTCATCTGGTAAAAACGTAAGGTGGCTTGCAGCGAAGTTTCTTTAATATTAAGCTAATCAGTCGTGTGTAGATCTTTACGCCTAAAATACTCGCTGAATACTTTTTGTATCGTGATTGTAGAAGGGAATGAAAGCAGCATATTAATTGTTACAGTTCAAAATTTTTCATTACTCATTTTAAACTAAATTAACACAGATCGTGATAGTGATACAACGAATTTTATAATCTTGCATTCTTATCATACAACGCTTTATTCCGACAAATGTTGTGAATTAATCTACGTAATACTAAAAATAATAATTGAACTATCTATTACAACCACCCGGACGGGCAATTGTGTCCGCTCAACGGAATGACGCCGGGTAATTTGGTCAGCCCTTGGCCGTTATTCCGGTACTCTTCCTCCGGCGTCTGCGATGATCCGGTCGCTTGATTACTGGACGAGGAATTATACAATAACGGCTCCCTGGACGATATTCCGGAAGCTATCTGCGATTGGCCGGCGTTCGTTACGCTCTCTTCGGTGGTAGATGGCGTTAGGGTGGTGGGCGCGGTAGGCGGCGGTATTTCGACAGAATCCTGCTGCGATTGCGTTTGCTCGTGCCTGTGCATCAGCTGTACCACCTCCGGGACCCGCGTAGGGACGCTGGATGCTCTCTTGAGTACCTGCGAAACCTTAGATTAGCTCGTTAGATGGAATAGAATATTGAGCGTTTATTGATCTTAATAGAGGATAATTTAGGACTAATAGATGCTATTTTTTTTTTTAGAAATTAATTAAGTAGTTTGAGAGTTCCAGTTTTCTGTTCGTCTGATGCTCTAATTTTGTAACACAATTTCGCAAACTTAGCTTATCCAGAACATAGGGCAAAATTTGTTTATCTTGGTAGATATAATATTTTCCTAGTTTTATTTAAAATATTAATCTTGCAAAATAAACTGGCAACAAAAACATCGTCATGATAAAGCGCTATATTTTATTTCTTTTTATATATGTACATTTGTTCTCGCAACGGCTTTTTTACGACTTCCTCGTTCTGTAACCCTTCGCTTATCAGAAAATGTGGTACGTGATTGAAACGCTAAAATTACGGTTTTTCCTCCCATACACTATACGTGACAGATTGTAGAGTGCGTGTCTCTTCCGAACCCAAAAGATACAAAAACGTGCATTTGTATTAAAATAAGTTGCCTGCCGGATATAAGAAATTGGGGAATATTTTGATAAAACTACCATAGCTTGAAACAGCGGTTGTAAATAGAACATGAGTTCAGTAACATTGTTTGCTTAACATGCTAAAGCATGCATTCATGTTTGGCCGATATTTTTCAAAACATTCTATATGCATTTATAACAGGAAGTTACGTCAGATTTGCCACAATGAAAAAGTAATAGTGTTAGAAACACTAAGTATTATTTAATAACCCAGCAACGTATAAATAAATAGAAGCAGAATAAAATGTTATGTTTGATAATTACCTTTTTATTGCTTTTTCCTATGCAAACCGCGATCGCATGTTCTACGGGATTCGGCGGAACAACTACGGGACTAGTGTTTCTCGACGCTGAAAACTTCTTCCTTTTCTTTTTCAGCAACGAAAGGCCAGCGGCCAGTCCGTGAGGTTCGGCGTGACTACTCTGGCTACAAACTTGATCGATACTCGGATTAGAATCGGACGGACTTTCTGTAATATTATCTTCTGACGCAGGACTGTTACTGTGGCTATGCGAATGGTTGTGATTGTTCTCCCGACAGTGGGAATTGCAAACCGAATCTTCCGATCTAGATCTGCCGATAAGTCTAGATACTTTACCCGCTTTGGCCGCTTCTATCAAGGTGCCCCATCGTCGCTTGTGGGAAGCCGTCCTCTTCATATGGAGTCTATTCTCAAGGGATGAGACGAAACTATTGCGACTATCAGAAAAACCGTTTTCATCTCTCAACTTACCTTCCTAAAGTTCGATGATGGTGAACCTCGTTAATACTGCCCTGCGAGGAAGATACGGTACTGTGCTGGAGGATTTTCCGCGGCGTTGAATTAAAAATGCCCGAAAAGGTCGAACCGAAGAGATCATGATGATGGCCGTCGTGATGCTGTTGTAGGGAAGCAATGAATTCAGCTACAGGCGGTAGAGGACCGGTGGTTGTTGACGGTTGAGGCCCGATGTTGAAGCCTTTCATGAGTCGTCTTTCCTTTTGACGATTCTTTTTACCACCAGTGCCTATTGACAGTAACGTAAACATGTGGAAATATTCTTGTGGTAAATGGCGCTATTAGTCACTATTTTCCGATATGTAAAATAGGTAACGAAGCTGAAGTTAAATATGATAAATGTAATTGTGAGTGTATTTAATGTTTTGTTTATATTTCAGTCTTTCGTAGATCTTTTTCTGGGTAATGCATTTATTGCTTGTAACATTTCCAAAGAATGCGATAGGTGATAGCAATATTGCCAGTTTAACGTAGAATGCTAAATTACACCCAACTTTAAGTGAGTAAAAATATTTTTAGAGATAAACAAGATACCTTCAAATACAAAACGTATAATATTGCCAAGACTTACCTGATCCCATTACAGAATGTGCTGTAGACGTATTCATCCCAGAATTTTTCAGAATTTCTATCAGCTCGAACCGGAAAGCGGATATATCTTGCTTAATTTCGTTGACGTCGTCCTCCGTGACTCCTTGATTCTCCGCTTTCCTCTGCTCCACAGTAACGTACCGCCTTACCAAATTCCTCATAATACTCTGAAATTATTGCTAATCAAGAGCTGTATTCACAGATTTATCTATCCGACACTTATTAAATGTTAGCAAGAGAAAAATTAAAAAAAAACTTAATTACATCTAAAAACTCCGTCCATGCATTGCGTAATTGGCTCACCTGGTATCTGAAATCTCGTTCGCTTGCCTGCTTGACCTTCCTCTGGAAAATAAATTAAATTGGAGATGAGCACAAGGTCCAAAATACCTGTAGAGAAACGGTTGGAAATTTGTTTCGTCTTGAGATTACGCCCGCTGAAATTGAGTACGCGGACATGAGGGGTTTGTTGTTGTCGGATAATTCATTTGATGAATGCGTATCATTCGGGGATATAAATTGCGAGAGATGCGAAACCGCTTCGTTTCGATATGTGTACACGGAAGCAATTAAGTTCAGATGGCGCCTTTCGCGACGGGAGCTTTGTTTACTTTGAAATAAGCGCTCGAATTTGAATTAGGGATGTAGAACACCGCCATTATTAATCGTAGCGGAAGGTAGATTTTCTTAATCCGAGTACTGAGAAACCTAATTGCATTGTTTCATTGCGAATTTCATGAGGGTTTGAAACGAAGCACGATTCGAAAGTGGTATACTTTTCTCTCCTGTCCATTTCGTGGACACATCCGGAGAACTTCCGAATCAAATGAGCTAACGGATATTGAACACTATAATGATTATACAAAAATTATTCGTGAAGAAATGTTGCTGTATATGGGGATGACGGTCCTTCAAAGTCGAGTACTTGCGAATGGTCAAAACCGTTTGAACAGTCAAGAATCACCGGATGATGGTCACCATCCAGGTCGATCTGTTGAATTGATCACTTCCGATGTTGATGTTCCGATGAAAAACCAAGTGCTTAGTACTGGAGGATGCAAGATGAAAGAACCGAGAATTAGCAGCTTTATCAAGAGCTTCAGAAACTACAGTTTCTCAGAATTCTACACAAATACCTTGGAATGATAAAAGTTAGTGCAAAACGGGTTCCGCGAATGACATTGCAAATGCACGTTCCTGGCTCCCTGTGACTGTCTTTCCTTGTTTCAAAAAGATACTAAAGGGGAACAAAATTTATGGACAATAACGAATTTATAGCGGTTGTTGAAAGGTATATTGCAGATAAACCAAAGGAATTTTTTTGTGATGGATTGGAGTTCAAAGACAAGGTGCCTACATTGAAAAATAAGTTTTTGTTATTGTTCTAACATTTTTTGATGCTTACTCCGGGAATATAAAAACAACCCATCGTATCGTAAAATCAAAAGTTTTTTGGCTTGAAACATTTCTTTGTTAATCATACGCACCCTTCACTTTTATCCTAAATTGTTGCTAGCCCTTTAACGTACATAAAACTTACCCGTATCGTTCTCATATGTTCCTTCTTCGCTGCCCTAGAATGCCCACAAAGCTTCCTTTGGACCCATTGTATAACATACCACAAACTTTTCGGTGTGGGGACTATATTGAAAGGCGGTGGAACGGTACCTCCTTCCTCAAAGTAGCTAATCCAAAGTTTACTGCGGGCAAATTTCCATTCGATATCTGCTCTTTCCTGTGTACAAGAAAAAAAATACAATAAATTAAATACTTTATAGTGCAAGATGTTTCGGTAAATTAATTTAAATTAATTAATTAACCTAAATAAACTTACAGATATTAATTGATATGAATGATTCATCATTGCTATGAGTAAGTTCAATAGAACTACGATATTGATAACCGAATACGTTCCGAACATGAGCATTCCCCAGAACCTGGTGAAGATTTTAATTCCACTCAAGTCAAAACTCTCCAAGTCGATTAATCCGAATACGGCCCAAAAGAGTGTTTGTGCTGTTTCAAATAAGCTGTAACGAAAGACAACAACGTAAGCTGAGTGAAAAAGGAAGCTTGCATATTGTATTCCTATACGAGAGTGCTATACCTACTTTGCAAATCTCCTCCATATTTGGCAAGCGTTAGTATCGGTGGAGTTTGTCGTTGGACTTTCAGTTGGACAATTTTGTCTTTCTGCCTCGGCGTAATACCAGAGTAGTTGATTGAGACCTGTAATGCATGTATTCACTTAGTTATTTCCTCATTTCCATTGCTTTTATAACATTATTAAGCGGTAAAGTCGGCAGTCTTAATTATATATCTAAATCTTAACTATAATAAAAACATAAATTTTCTTACCACACGAAAAAGCAAACAGCACCAGTACGTACAAAAAGAAAAATTTCATTATATCCATAACCATCCTGGACAGGGAGACTTGCAACGGTCCGAGATGTGGATTTACGGAAAATATGTAGACTAACTTCAAGGAACTGGAACAGGAAAATTTATCTTCATGCTCTGATTCTGCGATTGTATTAAAACCAAGGAAAACAAAGAAGTGAGAAGTTGTAAAGAGTGGGGCAATTTCATTTTATTCGCTTTAAAAATGCGGCACATACGCTGCAATTTCCGTTGTTTAGTACCCGACTCAAGTCACCGCGGTTTGTAAAGTGTACTTTGCGGAAAACTTTCCATCTACACACTTTCGCCATTAGTTTTGCCGGTAGCGTAGCATCATTAACGTTTACTTTGTGAAATTGTATCGTGGATTACATTGTTAGTTTCGGACATGCTGGATAATTAAAAGAATTGTGTTATTATTTTTATTTGTTTGCAATAATTTCAATTAGTACATTTTATTTAAAAATATCAACCTTGCGAACAACAAAACTTATGGAAATTTAATTTAAATTGTTAGTACCATACTAGAAGAATAGAAAAAATTTAATTGCGATCTACTAAAAAAAATATTAAGGAAAAAATAAGTTGTCTGTGGAGGGTTGCCATCGTACCTTATAAGCATTAATCTGTTCGCTTGAAATAATGTTAGGTAGTAGATGTATTGGCATCTTACAAAACATCGGGGAGAATAATTTTCTCGACATTACGTTTCCCAAATTCTATTCTGCCACACTTATCTTACAAGCTTCAGCGGTAATACAGCGTACACTTTGTTATTCTAGTTGTTGTGTGAATCGCTTTATGTTATCCGCGAGCGCCGTCTTCAATTGAAATGAATCTCCGAATTCGTAATTTATGGTAGCACACGGCGAGGATTTATCTATACCCAACGACTGTTTCAAACGTCAGCTTAATTTATATGGTTTTCTAAGCAACCTCCGTTCATGGGTTGAGAATATTCATCCCTCGTTTAACACATATTATGCCGCTCGTCGAATACCAAGTTTGTAAATTTAATAATGCGCTACGGCATGGTGCAGAAAATGACGAATTATTATACGCATGTCGCACGAAACCATCACAGCCGTACGCTTAAAATTCCGAAAATAACACGTGTAGATCCCATCGATACCTTTTTCCGATACATAAATAATGGAAATCTCGTCGCGTTTCGTTCCTTATTCCCTACACGGAAATTTTCGTAGAATAAAGTGATAATTACGCTTAATAACTTAGCTCTACAATTTTCAGGGATTTTGTGACTTTTCTTCCTTTTTTTGAGGAGCTCCATCCAGCTCAGCGGAGATTAATGGTACCAACTAGTTTGCGGTGAAAGCTTTTTGTCTGAGCAATGAGATTGGGAGATGAAATATTATTCTTACTTCGTATACTTTCCGTGAAAGGAATTTTAGTTTCCATGAAGTTAATTCGAAGAAGGTAATGCCATTAATACATCTTGATGTGCGCTCTTTAACAAACTCTAATAGACTGTGTTTTAACTTGTGAAATATTCATGTTTTATGGGTTTAAAAAGCATTTGCGTGGTGCGAGATTTTCATCGGAAGAAGAAATTTATACGGCTATTCAGTAGTATTTTGCTAGTATTCGAAAAGAAGATTGATTGGCGGCCTTTAAACAACTGAAGGAGAGTATGATCAAATGAGTTATTGCTGAAAGGCATTACTTTGAACATATTTAAAATAAAATTCTGAAACGTCCTTCGTATTATTCAAATTCCAACAATTCAGTTGAACATTAACCTATTCAGACTTGATGATTGTTTTCTATCGTTTAGTTACAAAGTAGTTGCTCAATTCAAACTTAAATAAGCGACCTTTCTTATTCTTATTCTCATTTATCTATCCATAAAAAATTATGTATAGTTATGTATGTCCCAAAATCTCCTTTCCAAATCACCCTCAGCAAGTTAGTGCTACTTTCGTAACTCAAAATTTTCATAATTTCAAATAAAAGTCCAATCTTATCTAACTCATTAATGCTACATATTTGTTTGGGCAAAATACTTGAGAAAAATAATTAACCTCATAAGAGTAAGCAACTAAAGTTTATATTTTTCGAAAGGTTATTTAAATGTAAAAGTAAGATCCATTATATCTCGTGTTTGAAGCCTACATTCTAGAAACTAATTCACGTAATTGCCACATCAACATACCGCTTCAGTCGTTCTTATCTGTTGTTTACTCAACAATGGATATTATCAAGACTCGGTTTAATCAAAACTTTGAAGATATTTCTCGTTAAAATAGAATGCCTCTCGGTGTAAAAAAGATCTCCCGAACACGCCGATTAGAAACGAGAATTTCAGTTTATTGAAATTCTTACCTGAAAATATTCGCCGCTGAAAACAGACCCTCCGATATCAGCATTGGATCCCAGGCGTCCCAATTTTTTCGTTCGTTGTTGTCTATGGTATCGTACTCTTTTATTTGTACCTACAAAACGAGAGAAAAAAAAGAAGCGGCTACGTACAACAAATGCTACAATTAAGAAGATAATGTATCAGAGTCGGCGTCGACAAACATACGAAAACTCTCGCTTCGCAGATTCCATTAGCAGGTAAGAAAAGAAACCGAAAGGGATAAAAATACATAGAACGTAATAATAGCGCGCCAATTTGGGGGAAATAAATCTGCTCCAACATTCCCGAAAAAAAAGGAAATGAAAGCCCTTTATCTTTATTAACTCTGATTTTGCGAGCTCGTATAGGAAAGGTGGAATAAGGTAAGTTATTTGGGAGACGGTATTTTGATTAACTGCCTTTGTGTGCGTTTCGTTCCTACGTTTATTCTTGTTTCCCAAAATAAAATTTCGTTTACACGTTTTTGTGATATTAGTCTTCTATCCACATAAATCTAAATGAATTTACTCTATAGAGGAAAATCGTTGTAATATTCAGGAATTATTTAGAGCCGGTATTGTAGAAAAATAATGTAGTTTTCTCGTTTAGTTCAGAAACTGCTTCAAACCAACCTACGGAATTTATTGTAGTTTACCCAGCGTTGCATATAAACACAGCTACATGAAGTATCATGGTCGCCGGTGTTTCAAAATTATAACGGGGGCACTAATTAAATTATAAAGATAAGATAAAAAAAAATTCCAGTAATATATCGATCACAAAATTAATAATATACTGTGCATAATTCCCTTTAGAAAGGAAAGGAAGTAGGTCCAAGAATTATTATAAATATACGAAATCTTATGTTAGTTAGCCGACCTTCAGTCTCGTACCTTCAATACAGCAGGCAGCATATTATGCACATACACCATTAGTTCTCGCGAAGAGTCTGATGGTAAGGATCAAGAATTATTCACGGATCAAATGTTTTGCATTTTTGTTTTGCAAATTACATGAAAACTTACTAAACGAAAAATTATTTTAGTTTTAATGAGGAGGATATCTTTGTTGTTTTTATTTGGAATTCCCTTTTAAGTTTAGCAACTTACACCTGACTACTTTTTTTCATAAAGCACATTTAATTTGCAAATAATCAAATCACTTTAACACATTTTAGTTTTCACTTCAATATTTTATTGTTTTTATTTAGGACGTTATTTTTCAGTTCGTCATTTAATTTTTCCAGAAAATTTACTCATCTTATATTAAAGATCTGCATTTATATATCTTACAGGCTGAAATTAATTATATCTACTTCCTTACAAAAGGGATTGGGTGCGGAGAGTAGGGAGTGAGGAGGAGTCCTGTAATAGTTCTCTTGTCAATGGAAAATACATTTGTTTATTGTCACGTTATTCAATTTTCTCCCCTATAAACCTTTCCTTCCAACAGATGGTGAGATAATGGTAGGGGTTGGTAGCGTCCAATATCCCCACTTCAGTAGTATGTGTATAGCTATTAAATCACTTTTGGTTGACAACCTGTGTAATTCCGACATTCCCGTAATATTCTTTTAGTGAAATTTGAAATGACATGTTACATTCTTAAGTAAGCTGATAATTTCGCTCGCTACTGAAAACTCTGTCTTTTTGACAAGTGCTTTCTTTAAGAATGCGATTTTTCATAACTTTAATTGCGGATCCCATCGAAAACATCTAAATACCTGGTAATACGACACTACTCTTAACGCCACTGTTGCCACGTATAGAGAATTAGTTATGAAGTCTATCACGTTCCACATATCACGGACGTATTCCTCCAAGCCAACATCCCACAACTGTTTTATTTCACTCCATATAAGACCTGAAATGAAACAAATATAAGTATTAGGCTTTATCATCTGATGTAATTTTTTTTAGATATACCGTACGTAAATTAAATTGGAAACTGATTTTGTTTGATTAAGATACATTGAACGAAAAGAGAAAATACGTAGATACAAGAAAAAAGCACATTAATGTAACAATTTGTTTTTTTTTTTTGGTTTGTATATTTTTACAATATTGAAAGGGTGAACAGAACCATAATTAAGAATGTTAAAAGCGAAATATTTAAAAAACACGACAATTACAATTGTTGCTCGACAAATGTTGATCGTATTAAGTGTATTATGCTGTTAAAACTCCTTTTTAGTAAATCTGAAAAGACGTAGACAATGTTTTTATGGAATAGGATACGAATACGTGCTTCAACTTGCGAAACCCACTAGCAATAAGAGACCCAATAAGAAGGCGATCCGAGAGACGAAATAAGGATCGGGAATTTACAAAATTGCGTGCGAATATTGTGATAAAGAGTATATTGGATAAAGGAGATGGGCAATAGGAACCAGGTTCAAAGAACGGAACATTATCCCAGTGTTGCATGACGCATAAATAAAACCGGGTACAATATTAAATTAGAAAACATCAAGTTAATTAGGAAACTAAAAAGGTAACTGTCCCGCAAGAAGTACAGCATTCCTATAAAAAAAGATAAAACAAGAAGCGAGGATCCCTCAGCTACTCCATATTGATAAACTTCTTGCAGCAATACGTACACATGGATTATGTTTGATGCTACAGGCCAGCACTTTTTGGAAGAAAGGTTAGGGCGCTCGGCCTGAAACATACGTATCAAAACGGCACAGCTAACATAGTCACAAGTATAACAATGTGTGATGCATGTTATCGTTGTTTCCATTGGAAGAAATTAAACATACGTTGTCAAAGATGTTTCCAGGCGACCGCCAGGATATTGAAGGATTAATCACTTATACTTATTCGCGGTTGCCAGATACGTGGAGAAAGAAGTATTTTGTAAATATGGAATCAGCGAAACGCTGCTGTTTGCGTTGGCGGATAGCATAATTGATTGCAGGCTCTTTTGCAATGTGCACATTCTACAATGTCGACATTCTTTAGCTGCTTGGTAAAAGAAACCGAATTACCACACCCACATCATCTGAACGCAACATACATCTGAACGACGCTTTCTGATGAAACTCGCTCTTTTTATAACTGTATTGTATTTGTTTTAATTTGTTTAATAAATGATGTTTTGTATATTTTATATCAAGATGTTTCGTAAACATTTTATAACAACACCTTTCGCCAGTTCATCCGATTATATGATTGACAGTGGAAAAAGGATGAATGTCCAAAATATGTGTTCCGAATTAATTAAACTTGTATGGCGCAGACTGTACGCGCAATATGCAAAAATTTAAGTAAACAATGAAAATAATTAAATCTAATGATACTAATCAATTTAAACCAGCTCATATATCTTTTATAATAAATTGTAATTAATGTTTAATATATTGTCCTCCGCCAAATGCAAATAGCCGTCTATAAGACGTGTAAGGTTGGTTGCAACCAATATGCTAAAGCCTTTGTTTTTCGTAAATATTTCCACACCAAAATTTAAAATTATTGTTCATATCATGCGAGAAAAAAACCGTTTGCGCCTTCTTAAAACCTCTTAAAAGTTCTTAACGTGTTAACTACAACGTTACCGGTTCTGATTCCTTCTCTACACTTAAAATTTTCGATTTTAACGTAACTTCTGCCACGTATCAAACAAACCGTTAGCATTTCTCGAAACGCACAGGAGTTCGTAGTTGATTTAACTCCAAGTTGAAAGTTGTACGCAATTCCGGCATTTTCTCTACGCTTGTATGTTTTACTTACCACTAACCCATGCTAATATAATCCATTCGACAAGAGAAGGCTTTGCGCCCCGCTTTGTCGGAATGCGAGCGGTCGGATCCTCGGCGAAAAATAACGTTTCTATCCTCTGCGATGCCAGTATTAACATAACTGAAACAGAAATGACATTTCAATCTTCCGCTTGCCGGTTTTAGACTATACAAGGGCTTGCACTTCGGCACCCATCTCAATTCGTAAAAACAAAAACAGACAATAATCGCGTAGAATTCCGTAAAAGCTTTTGTTTGCAATATGTTAATATTATAAACAATCGGAATCTACTTTTATATCCCCATTCCTTTGCGCCAAAGAATTTTTTTTTATTTAATACTACTTTTAGTATTTCTAGTATTTAGTATAAATTTTCTTTTGTTTTAAGAGGTCATACTTCTAGGGAAACCATGGTCTCAGTATAAATCAGTTAGTAAATGGTTTTACTATTGAGAAATTCATCTCTTTCAATCGACAAATTGAAGATATACGTGAGGGGAGACATGGACGCTTTTTAATAAATTAGTGCTGATATCATCAGTATCTCGCGATTGTTTGCTCTTCAACAATATAATTACGCTCTCCACCTCCACCTCATCAATATACCGGAAAAACATCGTAGATGCTATAGGTTTGCATGTGGTACATTTATTGGATGGATTTCCATTAAAATGATTTGACAGTTTCTTCTCCATCGCTGAAGCAAAATGAAAAGCGAAATGGTTTGCTACCGCGTTGGCACTTCTTATAACATTACCGGCTTGGTCTGTAATAACGATATCTGCTCTTCCCTGATTGCTGTTTCAATGTGGAACATATTCCTTATGATTGATTTGATTAATCCAAGACGGTTCATTCTAATTAAATCGTCTTTTCTTAACTGAGGAGGGGGAGGACATATTAAAGAAATACATAAAATGTTCAAAAAACTATCAAATTTACATCGCCCGTTTTAATAATTGTCCAAGAAATCTTTATAACGTAGCTTCAAAAATAAAGAAGTTACCAATGATGCGCACCTACACTACCCGACAAAAACATAGACGCGGTATCGTTTCCATTTACGAAACAAAGTTTATAGACATTATATAAAATGTAAATGGGGGTTATTAATACTTGTTATGTAAATAGTCCATTTATAAATATTTCTGGGTATTTATTGCTTTAGGAGGGGTAATTGAGATTTTCCCAGATCAAAATAGGAATTTTAAATGCGACAAAAATTTAGACCCTGTGCATTTATTACGTTAATATAAGCAAAAATGTTTTAATTTGATACTTCTCTTTATATGCAGCGATTGTGCTGGTAAAGTGTACACATTTCACCACGAGAAATTATATTTTATAAAGTGTTTGCAATATGGGTAGAAAAAAACAATTATCCTTAATAGAAAGGGGTAAAGTTCTAACCTGGCACCAGGATGGTGTTAGTAAGAAAGAAATTGCTCGTCGGTTACGAAGAAGCGATCATTGCGTTAGAAATTTCCTAAAAGATCCGGAAAATTACGGCAAACCAAAAGGCCAGGGGCGACCGAAAGCTGTAAGTGAGCGGGATAAACGCATAATATTGCAGTGTGCACCCAATTCTTCTGCGTCGGCGAGAGTTATTGCAGAACAGGCAGGGGTACAAACGCACGTGCGTAATGTTCAAAGGATTTTAAAGGCGTCACCGGTAATATCACGGGAGAAAATGTTGAGAAAACCGCCACTTTCGGCGAAACACAAAGAAGCGAGGTTGAGATTTGCTGAAGAACACGTATCCTGGAAGAAACAATGGGAAAAAGTTATATTTTCCGATGAGAAACGTTTTAATTTGGACGGCGCGGATGGGTACTCGCATTATTATCATGATCTGAGAAAGGAACCAAAAGTGAAAATGACCAGACAATTACGGGATGGATCTGTGATGATATGAGCAGCGATTGGATTTCGCGATAAAAGTGAGATAGTGTTTTGTACAAACAAAATGACAACTGTGACGTATAAAGACTTGCGTGACAATCTTCTACGTTTTGGAAACCAATGGGCCGGGCGCAATTTTGTTTTTCAGCAAGATAACGCGCCAATTCACAAAGCAAAAACCATTACTGAATGGTTTAAAGGGAAAAAGATTAAAACTTTACAGTGGCCAGCACGTTCACTAGACTTAAACATTATTGAAAGCATGTGGGGTGAATTGGCACGTCGCGTTTATGGCGGAGGCCGTCAATATTTCACGGTACAGGAAGTGAAAACTTCAATAGTGACTGAATGGCAGAATATCCCTCAAAATTATGCGTTAAATTTATATAAATCTATTAATAACAGACTATTGGAAGTGATTAAGAACAATGGAGGATCTACGCATTACTGATCGCTCATTTGTTGATTTTTGTTTTACATTTGCAACAGAGCGTCTAAATTTTTGTCGCAGAAATTGTTTAAACATTGGAGTAATAATTTATTATTTAGTTCATATATTACTGGAGGAGATATTTTTATGTTTATTTTACTTTTATGAATAAAAACTTAATTAGATATCTTGCTAGTTCCGCAAAGAAATGTTGTAACCCTTAAAACCGGTAAAACATCTTACCACGTTTAAGTTTTTGTCGGGGAGTGTAATCCGGATCACCTGTATGTACATATGTATGTGCTTGGAAGATATATGAAAATAGAAAATTCCTTTATCTGCGTTGCGCGCACGGGTACAGGTGTATACAGCAAATGTGTACGTTCTAGTCGCAGAGAATTATCTCGATTTATGCTGTGCCGTTGCTCGCTATATATCTACCAAATGTTCGCCCCGGATAAAAAAGCAGAATTAATAACATCACTTGAATATATTTCTGTGTTTACCCTGCGGATTAGAATATCCACCGTTTGTATTTTATATTCGCGCACACGTATTTGCGTGTGTGGTTGTCATGTTTGCGGAAGGTAATTTTCGGTTTAACTTAGTTTGTGAAAAAAACCAAGCGAACATAAGCACGTTTGAATTACCCCATCTATATTTTCGCCAGCAACGATATTAACCCTCACACGACCAATTTAATTATTTAAGGCTAACGTAGCTAGTTATTTTATACTGATTACCAGTTTGCTGTATAGAATACAAAATGTAAAATTATACGCAAGCTAATTTTAAAAAAATTGCCAGTAAGAGTGAAATATAGAGCAATAATCATAAAAGCTTAAAAGCTAATCATATCACTGAGCACTGAAGACGGAAAACCACAAGCAAATCCCTGGTACAAACAATAACTCCAAGATATTCCAAGAAATTAGACAACCCACGGTACCCAATAAATTCTTCAAAGTTGTATTGCGTACAAGGACAAGATATAAACATAAAATCGAAAGATTTGTAAAAGATAAATAGATCCGCCGAAATATTAAATACAAGGTTGACTATGTGCTTGAAAGCTTCTCGGTAGTAATAATAATATTCATGCTTACGTATCCCCAAGCTCAGACCATGAGTTAATATCATGCCTTCACTATCAGCATTTATCGTAGAGAGAGGAAAACCATGAAAATTTTGCTTTGTGAGTTGGGAGGCTCAGGATTCGAATCCGGGACATTGGGACGGGGGTCCATAGTTATAAGACTAGAGTGAAACACTAAAAATAGATATCTTAAGGCGCCTCAAGCAAAGGCAAGGGTTCCCAAGTCCCACATACAGCTCAGAGTGAAAAGTGAAAGAAAGATCAGTTAGCCCATAGTGTTGGGTATATTTGGTGTGGTTCGCCTAGTACAAATAAATATAATTTGATTTGATATACTTTTGATTTAATTATTGTCCTGTATTAAATCGGGGCTTACTCGGGTTGGGTTCCATATAGTAGTGTTTACAAATGTACAATCTGACTACTGAATTGAGAATAACAGAATTTCTAAATAAAGATCAAATAAGAAAGCAGCAGATCAATAAACAAAAGGAATATGTAAAAATTAAAACGGAAGGAAATTTAATTCCGCTATTTATTTTACTTTTTTCTTAACAAGAGTAGCCCACCAATAATATATACATCCCAATACCGGTGCCCGAATTCTCAACGAGCACTGTTGATAGAATTATTCATCTAGCAAGAGAGACGTTAAATCCGTATACCGAAGCAATACCCCATTAACGACTCACTAACATCAATAGAAAATATTCTTATTCCCAAGTCCATACATACGGATGAGACCGCATCAACCGCATTTCGTGAAAAACGATGGTAGCATATTGTATATATGGAGGAACGTGCTCTCATCTGAATTTAAAAATACACCCTCCGTATTCATATGTTAATGACTTCGGCGCGAAGCGCAAAACCGCAAGTAAAGGGATATCCGTTGAAAGCGCAGACGAGATGAAAATATTCAGATGATACGCCTATATTCTTAGTGATTACCGTTTATATTTATAAAAGTTGCCGAAAAGGAATAAGTTGATGATCTGCAACAATGAAGGATTAGCTACTACATAGAATAGAATTTATTTTTCGTTGTGCTCCTAAATTGACGCTTTTATACGGGTGCATACAATTTGCAACGTTTCATATGCACGACTGGACCCTAAAGATGTTTCATATTTTAAAAGTATATTGCATAGAAAGGTGTGTAGATTTTGTTATGACGTCGGTTGTCTCGAAATGTAGTAATAAAGCTCCTCTGCGTTTTACTTCTACACTAAAATTTTATATGAAACTTTTAGAAACAATGTTTGTAAATTACATTAAGTTACATCGAATATATGAATAAACTCAGTGAAATGGTGCTACTTCCTATATGGGAACTTATTGAATAACTCTTCTTTTCAAAATGTAAACCACTTAAATTATTTTTAAGGAACACTAGTTAACAAAACAACGTTAGATGCTTGAATTAACATAACAATAAGGCAATAGTATCAAGAAACTTCGGTTCCGATTGGAGAAAATTTGAGATGTGGGATAAAATTTTGCCAGCACTATACATCTGCACTATGTATCACAAAAAGTCCAAAAAGTAACAATTCCTGTTTTATACAGGTGAGACACTCAGCTTATAGTCCGGACTTAGCACCCAATAATTATTATCTTTTCCTAAAGCAAAAAAAAAAAAAACACGAGAGGATGGCGTTTCCTTCATATGAATGCTTAGAAATGGCGGTGGACGAATATTATGAAGACCCACTGAAAACATTTTTTGAAGGTATCGATTTATTAGAAAAATATTGGAAGAAGGGTGCGACCGTTATAGAACATTATATTGAAAAATAATTTTTTTGTTTCCATAGTCCTTTTCCTCATGGCCAGCCAGCCGGAGTGCACTGCCTTTCTTTGCTAGTCAGTCTGATTGAAAGTTTTCTATTTCTACGAATGTCTATCATAACATTCCTTTGTTTCTTCGTTGGTACTGATAACATTTAAAGAATTTAGATACGAGGAATTCTTTGTACAGCATCGAGACAACATACAGCAGCTCAGAAGAAGTTCCATGCAACTGAAAGCGAAACGTCGGCATTCTCGTGCCCGGAAACCTAAATTCTTTAAACGACAAACTTCATTTTTGTAAGCATTTCACAGGTACTTACAGGAGATGTCGCTCAAAGACATCTTAAACATATTACGTATTTATTATCAACCTAGAATCGTCAAGTGAATTGTTGCAGAAAACAAAAGGACGCCAATACCTTCTGAACATATATACAGCAATTGCTTCCATAAATGCCCACATAAAAGGGGGCTACTCGAAGCAGTATATTTCAATATAAGGCTCGATGAAACCCAAAGATGCTCTTACGCTCCAGTTGTTCTTATCTCTACACACAAGCATTCATAACATGGAAAATAGACTCTCCCTGATACACGGATCGTTAGAGCACTAAATTTAACTACCACATAAAATTTAAATTGCGTACACTTTTCGCTAAGGTGCTTTAAGACAAAATTGCTCCGAGATAAAGTAGTATCTTATAACGTGTATTACTCGGAAAAAGGAGACTCTAGCTGAATATATAATCTAATCTACCACTTTCAAATAAGTGAATTAAATATGCATGACGGTGGTATTATTTTACAGAAAATTCTTCTTTTTTTGCGGTGTTGTTCGCGTAACTGGATGGAAAACGTTCTAAAATATTCATTGTGTTCTTCTTATTCTTTTAACATATTTCAAAAATAAGAGTAAATTGTTATTCGTGATTATTAAGTTGAAACATACGACGAAAATTGGTAAAAAGGATAAAAAGGAATAAAAACAGTTCAAATACTTTTGGCTTCTTCTTGGCTTCTTCTATACAGTTAAATTAATTTAATTTGCAGCAGAATCGTCATTATTTTAGGCTTGCTGCCTTTAAGGAAATTATATGGCATGACAATTTTGCCAAAATATACATCGCGTAACCTATTTATAAAATAACTGCGACGTTAATCTTAATAACGGGGTACATGTCTGGATATCGATGTTATAAGGAAAGCGTCAAGTTATCGCCGTATAAATCAGCATCTACATTTAAAGTATGCCACATTACCAAGCCTTTATTTGGTATTTTGTAAGATAAATCGCTAAAGCTATTGGTAATAAAATGTTATATATCAGTCTATAAATTTCCACTGTGGATATTCGGCGGTTTAGCTTTATCTCCATTTACTAGCGCTCACAGTCGACACTAACTACTCGATACTACGATACTTACATAAAAAAGTGAAATACGACGCTGAGTGGCAGATGAATTTTATGAACGGTTTTCGCATGGTCTGCCCGATTAACGAATGCGGTGCGATGATGTAGGCTACGGAGAAGAATGGAAAAAGAATACCTATCCGGACGATTTCGAGCGCTTGCAGGACCATATTTTTCCGTCTGAATCCTGGTAGTCCCTCGTACCATATCGACGCCAACAGCTGCTGGACATTGGAATGTGCGACGAACTGGAAGAATATAGAAAAAGGAATGTAAATTATTGAATGACGAAAGTGCAAAACGTGAGTTAAATAGGAGCAGTTATTTGAATAAATATGGCATAGATCCGAACGAAACGACACGGATCTTTTCAAGTTAAATGTGCAATGTTGTAGGGTATTAGGAACTTTAAGCATTTTTCAATTTAATTAATTAAATTGTTGTAAAAAATTCCATTATTTATGGAATAAAATTAAATATCGTTCCGATGTTCATAACTTTAATGTCCGCAGCAGGAGAATAATAACACTACCCGCTCACAGAACCGCAATTCTTGAGAGATCTTTCATAACACCCTGCCCTAGTCATTAAAACTATTAAAACCGCGTTCGCGCGTACGCAGTGCGCCAAATCTAATTTGATAGCTGGCACGTGTGGGTGATTCCAATGCCCCTTTCTCTTCTTTTGTCAATAGGTACATCATAGAGTGTAGTTTTTAAGGTAGTTCATCAGGATTTTCTCGTTTTCACTTAGTACCTTTTTATCAAGAATTGGGTATAAAAGCAGAGAGTCGTGACTGTTGCGCGATCCTTCTTGTGATTTTCGTAGTGCTTTGTACCTTGTACCAAAATTAAAAGCATTTATTTTTTTTTTGCTGCAGATAATCGTCTAATTATTTTTCATCCTTAACAAATATAAATGTTTGATATTCAGCGCATCATTTGCTGAAATTAAAAAGTAATATAACTTGTAATAACAACAAAACTTGGTGAAATTACGATAACGAGCGATGACACTTTTATAACTAAATTAAACAGAACAACATTGTACGTTTAGTTCTATAAAGTTTGTAATTGTCTTTCTCGCAAGATAAACTCTGTTTCTGCTCTTAGGCAATTGCCGGAAGCTGCTGGAAAGCATCCGAATCACTTTGCTAACTGGAAGTGGACGCAGATAATATAATAAATACCATCTGCAAGAGATAGCGACATTATTAGGTTTCTTCAGTTTAATATCATTCTACTATTACAAAAAGAGATCGCTCTAGTTATCCTCCTATTACATAACCACGCAATAAATAACCATCGCGTGTTTACATCGCAATATTAATCAACAGGTAATCGATATTATACGGCGGATTTTATTTAAAACGGCTTTGTAATATAAGAAAAAATGCTCTTATCAATATCAATTTCCAACTAAAGTCACGAACTTTCTATATCATGCGGACACGTTGAACCGAACGACGAATTCCCGGTATCGCTTAGAAATTATCGGCATTTACGTATAAATTTTGTTATATGCTCTAAATTACGAGCTCTCGCTTCCAATAGGATTTTATGCAAATGGTGTCAAGCGTGTGAATTTTAATGGACTATGAATTGAAAGAGGGTTTATTTTAAGAGAAGGTTTCTGAAAAAGGAGGTTATAGAAACCAGCAAACAGCAATAAATACATTCGCATCAGCGAACATAAACTTCTAAATCTACGCGAAATTGATAATTTTTGAATTTTTAATAAATTCAAAAAAAAAATTGAATTTCTCGTGGTTTACTCTAAATACCCTTGAGGACTTTTCAGCGCAATACAAAGGCTTCAGTTACATGTTTTTGAGTAAAATCGAACTCGGAGAATCGATTTCCGCCACCCTCACTTACCTATCTCGTTTATTTTTCGAATTACAGCTCGAAAAATGTTAAAGATAGGGATCAAAGTTTCCCAACATTCTAAAACTTACAGCTCGTTTATCGTAAGAGATAGAAAATCGGGGTAACTTTTATTGGATCCAACGTATTGGTTTAAACTCTGGTACTTTTATTTTTTAACCGGTTAAATCATTGGTTTTCTTAACACCTGCGACCTAAATAAGCCAGCGTTTTCGTAACTTAATAATACGGTTTTCGTGAACAGCACCTATGACGTGATGGTGCACTCACGTGCGAACAAAGCTGTCAGCGTTCTACTAAAAAGTAAAAAGATACAATTGGTATTGGAAATGAAAGCAAAAAGAAATGATCAAAAGTAAAGTTTACTTTACAACAATCGCTTTAAACAATTATAATTGAATATAATTGAATTATTATATTCTCTCTGTATGTACACGGAACGAAAGAGATCCGTAAAAACAATAAAAAAGTACATTAATGTAAGAAATCAAAATTAGTTTAACAAACAAGTCATTTTAATAAACGAGAGAAAAAAATCAATCGAAAGGAGTGATTGATCTGTTCCTCTTAGAAACGTTGTAGGTAATCGTTCTATATGAGTCTACATATTCTAAACATGAAAGAAAGAGGCTGCCGCAAAAGATCCGCGGCAACCCAATGTACTAAATTTACTGATAAACGTTAATTAAACCTGATTTATCTATGGATAGATCTTTCATAATTCCCTTCTAGCTGTGGGCTGTGGGTTGAGTTTTTAATTTTTCTGCATTTAAAAGTATTTTCGACAAAAATTGTTACTAAGAAACTTCTTGAAAATAATTTGTAAAATTTATTATTTACTGAAAGTTGATTTCAATGGACTAAAAAAAATAAAAATAATAATGTAACCATTAAAATATCAAAATGGCACGAGTTTACGGTTGTCGCAGTAACCACATGGATGCAATATCCAAATACAGGACTTGCGTTCAACTAATAAATTTAAATATCTATTTTACTCTCATTGTTAGACGTATGCATCAATATAAAAGAACGTTAAAGGTACATTTTCTATACGGTTGATACAGAAAGAAAGTGTCGTATCTGGTGGTTGAATTTGGCAGAGTTTGGTGCTCAATTTTCAACGGCCCGTATATTTTGAAGGTGTTCTGTTACAGTTTTAGATAGACCCAAAAATGCAGTTTAACATAAAAAGTTACGTCAAAATGCATTTGCATTTCAAGAAAACAGATGTATTCAAATGTTTGCGATTGAGGAGGGAATCTGCTAAAAATAGACATATTATGTTGGTTTATTTCTAGACAGAGAAAATAAAACGTAATAATAATAATTGCTGAGAATTAGGTACTTTTTTGAAATATTGCTGGAGAAAGAAGATAACACATCATTTAGTCAAGATAATTATTTCTTATATGTAATAGTAAAAGAAATTCTAAACAAAAAGAAGAAAATAGCCTCAATTTAGTCTTCCAGGAATGTACTTGTCATTTCGACACTGATATGTACATCTTTATGTGTGTTACGTTAAATCTTCATTTCACCTCCGGACTTTTTTTTAGAAAATCTCGCCGGAACGTGAAATTTGCCTTCTATAAATGTATTTTTGTTTTAAGTAACAAACGAGGATGTTGCTGTTTTATTTACGCATTGCAGGTAATATTTTCCATCGTTATTGGAAACATAAATTTAGAATCACGTAAAAGTTAAGTCATTATCGAATTAAAGTCACTAGAGGTTTTAATTGAAACTGCCGACGCGTGGTACTACCAACCGTTCGTCTTTAACTCGAAGTATATATTGGCGAGGAAAGAACAATATTTAGCGGTAAGGAATTTATCGGAGCGAAAAGCTGATTTAACGTATGTGTGTGTGTGTGGAACTCCTTAATCGACGAATACAATCAGAACGTAAATCAGTGCGGGGTGGTACAGTTAAAAGGGCATCAACCCTTATATAGGTTGCCATTTTACGGTACCGTATCGTGCCATCAGTCTAACGCGGACCTGCATTCATTATAGGCTCGTAAAATGCAATTTACACTCTACTGAACTATTGCCTCCGCGTACCTATATAGAAATGTAGGTTGTTCAACCTGGTGCCTTAATTATGCTCGCTCCCCTTAGTTCGCCGCCCCACGCTACAACAACCGAAAGTTTCGCTTCTTCTACGATCTACGTTTTCCTTTCCATAAATGACTATGGCGGTTTATTGGTGATTCTGAAAAATTGCCAGAACTTGAGCTATTTTATAGCAACGAAACACGCGACCGATAATTCTTTAACGATCGACTTGCGACCGTACCGATTGTTTCGTTAATTATGAAGATTCCGTGGAAAACCGGGCCGTCAACTTCGTCAATAAATTTTATCTATATGCAAGTTAATGTTAGACTAATTTTAAATATGGCGACGCATGATTTCGCAAAAGCTTTAATTCGGCCAATTTATTGCAAGCGAAACTCAACGTAATGCAATGTTAAATAGAGTTTCCTTTTTTTACTACACTGGCTACCCAGAAAGTATTATTATAGTCAAAATTATGACGTTAATTTTACTTTATCCACATTTTGTATGTAACTGTTATTGCCAGGTATAAAAATGTTTACATAGTTCACATTTAACAATGCGAAAATATTCAATTAATTTTATCCTCCGAAATCGATTAGTTTCGCTGCTCAACCGATTTAATGGCAGCCATATTCGTCGGTGCATACAACGGATGCTTAAGTATAAAAGATGTTTTATGTATTCTTCTACTGACATAAGTAATCGTTTGTAGCAACAGATTTTCTGATAACTTTCACGCAATACTGTACAGCTTGACCAATGGAAGCCTTCATACCGTAAGTAAGTTTGTGCTGCATATTTATTTATTTCTTCTGCACAAGAAACGCATCAAAAGCAACCTGCGATTTATAACGGCACCAATCTAAAGAGTTTTAAATTAATTTAACACATTTAAGTATAATAAAGTAAGTAAGTAGCATAACAAAGCAAAAATAGAGACCATCAGCAAACATTGCGGAACAGAAGGGAAAAACCCAAATAATAAGTTAGGTTAATGGGTGGCTTCAATAAAAGTAAAATCACCAGTTTCGCTTCTTAAGACTTTATTTAATAAATAATTCAAGAATTCCACAACTTCTTCAAAGCATTGCATTTTTCTAAGTCGCGGTGCACTGTTGTGACCATCCTGCATAGATTTTGTAACACACATTTTGTATCGCATGGACCTACCGGATCAGCGTCTCTATGTTTATGCCTGCAGTGATTTCTTCATGAAGGTCTCTTCGTATTTGTTTAGTGTTCAACATTACCTGTAATATGCTTGCATCATGGACTCATTTTTTCTAGATATAAGCTCATCAATAGCTTTCGGAGACAAATTACGCAGTTTATAGGCTTCCTTACAGGAGTACATTTGAAACCACTCCGGAGCGGCAGAGCATCTTAAATTGGCTAACGTAAGGTTAAATGTCCAGGATTCAAAATTTAACACCTCCTGCAACAAAGTTCGCGTATTAAAAAAAATGTAATTTTAAAATGTTTTGTGTTTACGAAGTTTTTCGCATCAACCGTATATATTTTGTAATTAGGGTTTAAATCTTCATAGGTAGTTAAGCTACCACCGTTCCAAGCGATGTTAATTGCCTTGGATGGCTTATTCTTACTATAATACAATAACCATTCATCGAAATGACTGTGTCCATTGAAGATTGCAGTAATTGTATTGGAGAATCTGCAAGATTTACAATCGTGATTCTTTTCAGCTACATTTAATTTAAGGGCATATACCTCTCAACGATTCGCCGAAATTGTTTGCTGTACGGTATATAAGTTGTGCTATCACCAGAGGGAACATGAGAAAGTATATGAACGAATTCTTTATTTTTCTCAGCTTCATGCAAAGTATCAGCTAGCCATTGCAATTGGGCGACGATCGTATCCGTCTCGTATAAAATCCATCTACAACCATAATAGTTCATTTGAATTTTAGACTGATCTGGGAGTGGTAGCCGCTTATTTAGTTGTACTAACAAGTTAAACGTGTATGCAACGTTGCTGTTCAAGGCAATTATTCTGAAACCAGGCTTGACAAGTGCTGTGTAAAAGCCACCCATCAAAATTGTATCCCTAGTGCTTCTTGGTAACCCATTCCTGGTCCATAACTCGAATACTTGGCTATAGAGCCAATGAGTATTGCTTCCACCGCCTATAGAAGGTTTAAATCTGCAATGAGCGTATGTGTCGCATTGAAGAATGTAATTTACGTTACTACAAAACATATTTAACATATTTATATTTATTTAATCTTAAGTTATAGTGCCACTGTTAGTACAGCAGCCTGAAAAAGAAAAAGAGTTTAATCACATTGGTAAAGGGAGTGCTGAAGATGCATCAGCAAGTCAATATTCAAGTATTTGAATCTCTTTCATTTCCGTTTTTTATAATTACAAATGTGTTAGTGTCTAGGAGTAAAATTATCACAACTAGAAAGATGAAGGACAAAAAATACCACCACTTACATGTTCACTGGATGTGGTTCATGGTTACCAAGAACTGGATATATTGGAATATTGGGAAATGCCTTGTATAAGCCTTTGTATACATCATTTATATAAATGGAATTGTTTCTTTCTGTAGTATCCCATACCCTATGACTTATAATATCGCCCGTGTAATAAATGTAGTCTATATCAGTCTAAAAATTAATTAATTTTTTTATGGCAAATTCTTCAAAAAAATGTTAAATTGAAACAAGAAAACATATTTTGGTAACGTTCTTCAGGTACAAGATTTCACGTACTACTTGATGAATTGTAACAGTTATTACTATTAAAGAACGAGGAATACAGTAAATTAAAATGCTTTGAACACATCAGAAAATGCCTAGAAACAATAACCAAAAAATAATGCTAAGATAGCTTAGCTTCCTCATGGTATTGATGGAATAATTCACGACAAAAGCAATAAAAGGAGAGAGAAAAAAAAATACACTAACACACGAACATGTTTCTACCTACCCGGCGTCATCAGCGTGGTTTCGAGAGTATTTTTCATATCTCTACCTTCTATCGCTGTTGTCTCACAGTTAATATCACAACTTTCAAAACGACAAACTCGACATTTCTTGGCACCCTTTACTGGCAAAGAAACGCATGCCTGCCGTTCAGGAAGCAGCGACATAAACCGGGTACTGTTCCCCAAACCATCCCTCACATCATGGTCATGGTATGGCCTGTCGGAATATTCACATGGGCGGTTTCCCAAAGCGCTACCAGCGTCGCCATCTCGTACAGCAGTCATGTGAACTGCTCGAGGGATGGTTTGGGAACAGTACCCGGTTTATGTCGCTGCTTCCTGAACGGCAGGCATGCGTTTCTTTGGCACTAAAGGGCACCAAGAAATATCGAATTTGTCGTTTTGAAAGTTGTGGTATTAACTGTGAAGCAACAGCGATAAGAGGTAGAGATATGAAAAATACTCTCGAAACCACGCTGATGACGCCGGGTAGGCAGAAACATGTTCGTGTATTTTTTTTTCTCTCTCCTTTTATTGCGTTTGCCGTGAATTATTCCATCAATACCATGAGGAAGCTAAACTATCTTAGCATTATTTTTTTGTTAAAATACTGTGGTTTCGAAAATGGTTAGAGAGCTGCCGAATCAGATTTGAAAATCAGCCAGAAGCAATTAATGAGAAAGCATTTCATCGTCTTAAACTGACCATCTGATGTATGTACTTTTTATGTTGTAGAAGTTACTGATCCTCACCGATGTTGATAACTTCGTTACTGTAAACAATAATCCTTGTCACTTAATGATAACTGCATTTTTTGAGCCGAATTGGATGCTTTTTACCACTTAGAGAAATAAAAAGATAACGATTCGTTCCTACCGAGACACGTTGGTGCAGTTGGTAGGGCGTCATAAATTCGAATCCTACCGGTGCCTTGAAAATCATTGTTTCAATAATTAAATTTAATTAATTTTTTAGTAATCGCTGATGGAAGCCAATAGATTCAAGATTACGCTGATTAAGATCCGTTAAAAACAAAGGTAGAAGAAAATACCTTGGAGAACACCAAAAGCGAAAGTTTGAAAGATGTGCAGATTAAGGAAAATGTAGTAAGCTGCTATAAGACCTAAAAGTAAAAAACAACCAAGCAAATGCAGTAAATGGGACAGCTTGTACAACAAGTCTTCTTAATGAAAGAATTCCGAATTCATGACTAAGCCTGCAGAAACGAGTTGCGCTTCACAAACGCAACTCGTTTATGCAGGCTTAGTCATGACACAATAATAAGAATACTTACGTGGCGGTCAATTATATGCGCATACGCTTCATCTATAAAATGCTTCGGCATATCACAGAACCCGTAATCGCCCCAATACCCAGCCCCGCGCTCCGAAATGGGCGCATAGCCTTTATGCACCTGACAGCATAGCGGTTCTTTGCAATTAGTTACACCACCAACGAGATAATGGGGATCGTAGTGGGTATCGGAAAGTTGTAGTAACTTAATTGGTTTGACGCGAGATTTCTTACCCTGAATTAGATGCTGTTTAAATTGCACTTATTTCAAGAACAACACTGAGGTCATGTCACCTTTTCTCCTGTGATAGTATGCCCCTTAGGAATATTAACTTGCAATTCCGGGAAATTGCTTTTGCAGTTATAATTTTGCAATACAATACCACATGCTAATTTGCCTGTCAGAGAAGGGTTACCTTTGCCTATAGTAGTTACGGATATCTGTAACAAAATAATGTCTGTGGCAACCAATTTTTCCAACAAAATTGTTAATTAGAGTGCCTGCAAGTTTAATAACTGTTACTCACCATGTTTATTTTTACGAAACCCTCGCAAACTTCCTCCGTTTCCAAATCCAACGAAACGCATAATTTAGTTAGGTCTCGTATTATTTCCTTCGGTGGTATGTTGGATTTCACTTGTTCAAGAGTTACGTTTACGACTTCCTCACAGATCTCGCAAATTTGTTTTGGACTTGTAGTTGCCGTTCGGGGTAGTCTAAATGCGTGATTTAGATGGACGCTGTGCAGTAATTTTTCAAAGTTCCTTGTTAAGGATCCTTCATATAACGCTTCTAAGCCTTGTTTGAATCTGTCGCGAAAGCTTTCCCCTACAAACCATAATCCCAAATCAGACTTTTTCCCTGTACATTAAGATAATTTCGAATACGCACGCTTACAATCAAGTGAAACTAGACATACAATAACAAAAATAAATAACATCTCGGATCTCATCTTACATATAGGTGACGCGCATATGAATAATTATTCACTTTTCTGCACCGTGATTTTTATTGCTGCATATAAAAATGCGATTGAATTGTGTAAAAGCAATTGACGTAATCGTCTCGGGGTAACTATATTAATATGAATTATATTTTTTATGCGGCATACCAACGGAGTTTAATTTCGTCTTATGTTCGAAGTTTTCTCATTACAATAACTTGATTTTACCAAAACTGGGCTACGGTGAACTTAACTGCATAATTTTTACAGTGTCCTTTGCGGTGATTTGCCTTCATTTTCCTCTAGCAGCGATATGATCGCCAAATTACATACACTGTCGTAACTAAAATTAACGTGAGAGCTATTTGAGAATTTTATGTGAAACGTGCGAACGGGTTAGTTTGCTTTTGAGTAATTGAATGGATTAACTGATGATTGTTTAACAGATATTGGGAATTAAACTATGGTTTCTGTTCGATGCATCTACGCCTCTGATATTTTACATTTAGATTGAGCGTGTCTAGTCAAACAATCGCGCGAGCGACGGTCTCGAAGCTTGCCCCCAAGGTCCTTCTCCTCCTTCTTCTCCTTCTTCATGGATATTAATTTTCGAAGTAGGGGTAAATAATAATAATAATTTTGAAATATAATAAGCTATTACGTTTGAAAAGCAGGGCCAAAGTACTAATTTAGCAAAAAATTTCTCCTGGATAGGGTTCATCGAGAAATGAGGCACGACGATGTCTTAAAAACCATAAATATTTGACTCTACTTTTTAAAAATCTCAGCTTAACAATTACCTCATTACACCTATATGAAATGTCTCATTGTCAAGACAATTAAAGATAATCGAAAAAAAGCTACGGAACCCCGTACGCGATATCGATTAAGTCTACGCGCCGCACTTTCGTAGAAACTAAAATTGCAACTGCACTTAAATATTTTAAAGAGGAAAGTGAATTATTATGAGTACATATACGAGTTAATTCGAATTAAAGGTATCTGATCGGCGATAAAAATTATTAATTTATTTTGAATTTGCCCAGCTAATAATACTTTCATCGCTGTTTATGTGCAAGTCGGTTCTCATCAAAGTCAATCGAGGCGCATATATTTTGCGCGAAAATACACATTAAATTCGTGTTTATAATAAATTTAGAAACGGTATACTCTTAAAAATTCATAGATGGTAGTTTCCACGGCGTAGAGTATACACCTAACGGCGCAATAAATCACGGATTTTGTAGGATACAGTAAATTCCCCGTACAATTAACCTGTTATTCTGGCCAACAATCTTTCTCCTCAGCTACGATCCGGATGCATACCGCTGAGCAGGGTATTCGATGGTGAAATAAATCACGCCGAACTCATCGATTGTTGCCCAGTGACGATGATGTTTTAGATTTATGAACAACATGTAACAACTGGTAATTTTGATAATGGCCGGTTCAATTTATCCGTCTTGATTAATGGCGGAAGGGTATCTATTGCTTCTCGAGGGTTAATCGGCAAGGGATGCCCTTTTAATATACTGCTACGTACAATGTACTTAATTAAGCTCCTTATTGTTTTATTTATTTCGCTGGTACTTTCGAATATAAAAATTAAACGCTCAAAACACGAGAATTCTCAAAATAGACGCGTATGCAGTTAAATAATTATTTTAAACCTTTACAAGAGAGGTTCAAGCTTACACGGGATCCAAATTCTAGCCGTTAGTCCTAAATAAATTTAAACACCTACCCTACCTGCGTCGCTAATGAGTCGCTAAGTCTTCATTAGTAAAGTATTCAACGAACCCCATTCTGTAGATATATTTGAAGATTCCCTGCTCACACCTTCAAGTCACTAAATGCATTCATCTGCATATCCTGTGTTTATTTAAATCACTCGCATTGGAATTAAACGTAAATAATTTACATCATGCAATCAATAATGAAAACTAATGGACCAACAGTTAATTCTTTTCTAGTAATAAGTCAAAAAGTTTTTAATGTTAAAATGTGTAAATTGTAGAATTTGTTTTAGGCAATAATTTGAAATGTTGGTGAAGACGACCACCGAAACTTTCAATCCTTTTAATCTTTTTACGAATCTATTTTATACTTTGCATTGTATCTTTTTCTTCTTTTAAAATTAAATATAATATTATGGTGTTGGTGATATGAAAAAGAACATATTTATGAGGGTTTTATATTAGTATTTAATAAAAGATTTTACAGTGCTTCTAGGTGCGCTGGATGGTCCAAAAGGTGCTTTAATTCCTTAAAAGATGGTTTTGTGGCAAGAACCCAAGAGGGCCTGCGCTTGATCGGGAAGGCACTGCGCGTGGTTTTCTTATTATTGGAGGGTCTGGTACGATTCAGAGTTACCATTCATAAATGGGGAATAAGTAACTGGGCTTTGCCCTTTTCATCGAAAGTATGTAATACATTACATAATAAACGCTCCCGACGTTAGGATAAGTTTCAAAGCCCGTTGGGCTGTCACCACACGTTATACGGAGGATACAAGCGATCGCATTGAAATAGAATGAATTAACCATGACGATTTCGATGGGCATCTTGTAGACGTTAGTTAATTTAGAAAATTTCTATGTATTACCAAAAATACTCAATCGAATAAAACTTGAGTCACCGCTCTAGCGGACAAGCCTTTTAAGATATCGGCTGTTGAAGAATATTTCGATTGCCATTATATAATAGGAGTTAAATAAGTCAATTTCTAGTGTAAAAAAAAAAAAACTACCAGACACTATTCAAGTAAGAAACAAATATTCGTTTAATAATACCAAAATTTTAAATAAATGAATTTCTATTGTATTTTATACGAAATCTTTTCGTTACGAGATGTGAAGGAAAAAATCTTAGAGGAAAAGGAAATGAGGGATTAGGGAAAAGACGGTGAAAAATGTATAATTTATAAGGCAAAAAGTAGAGAGATGAATCAGTTGGCACGGAAGTGAAATATCTGAAACAAACAAATTGGTCGAGGCCGTCAAATTAAAAGTGCGGGTCGAGCGACTACTAAAAAATGCAAAGACGGGGATTTAATGACGTCGAGTAAAAAAATCACCTCTCTTTTCGGTTCAGCTGCCGCGTAAAGTACCGGCAATATATTATGTTCTACGTTCGAACTAACCGTTTGCTCTTTGAAAAGACTTGACGGTTTAAAATGTGCTGATTATGTTGGGTGAGAAAAATGAGGGTTAGTCTACCACGCCATTTTCAGTCTAAAATAGAATGTCGACGGGTGAACAGCTCAAAAATAAATAAAATACGTTCAAACTACGGATGGATAGAATTGGAGAGTATCCAGTCAGCAAATATTGTAATATTATAAAATTTAAATTTTTAGACGGCTTAGAAACTTAGCAGCGGCCAGTACTTTTCGAAACTAGATTTAGGGGATACAAAGTTAAAGTCCCTAATTTGATAGTTGACGCAGACAAAAAGTTAAGGTATTTTAAATGATGGTAATTTTTAGGCGTGTTCCCGCTTGTGTAAGGGGAACAATTAAAACAATATATATTCAACATTTAAAAATATTTATTCTACAACAATTTAAAAGAATTTGCTCAAAGAAAATCATATTATTCAGGTACACATATTTCCTAGTGCCTATCTCGTTCTGAAAAATCTTTGAGCCAAATATTACGCCATTGCTTAACAGACTTGTGCGTCTCATTGCTAGAAACAACTCTTTCTATTTTCTGTGGCTTCACTCGCGTACATAGAGCACCAGATTTCTTTCCAACATTCAAAATCGCATAGATTATCTGCTCCTCGTACTCTGTACCTAAAATGTTATTAAAAGTATTAGCAGAATTCAATAGAAATTCTAATTTCCGCAAATTCAATAAACATCTTAACTACTGACTTGTAATTTAGTTCTTGTAATGTGGTATTATACTTCATTCGATGTAGTAAAGCATCGACATCGTTAGGTGTTAATCCGGATACTTCGTAATTTGTTCGGAACGAATACAATTTGTACCACTGAGGCCGATTGTAAGGTTCAAGATTAGCATCGACGATGTCGAAAGTCCACTGCTCGTAATCTAGGAGATCCTGAAAAAGGAAATGTTTGTAGGAAATGTTCTCTCGCGATCGATTATACGTACGAAAGTGATTGAATCGACTTCGAATATCCTATAAGTGGGATTTAAATACAACGTTTCGTGATATGGGGTGACGCTTCCTCCATTCCACGCGACATTAATTGGTTTATGAGGTTTCTCTAAGCTTCGATATAAAATCAGTTCATCCAAATGGGAATGGCCGTTGAATATACCCTTGATCGTATCAGAAAATCTACAAAGATAATGAGTTATTGATTCTCTCATCAAGAGAATTTTTTCGTCTTTTTGAAAGCGTTATATTGAAAATTCACATACGCTAAAAGGGTTGCATAAACAGGTTTATAACGTTTCCTATTCAGAGATATTAATAAAGTTTTTACTTAAAACAATCTTGATAGTGTAAAAGCTATTAGCACAATTGTATCCGAATTTAATAAAATTTTAAAGGGTGCAATAATATGAGACACAGCAGGTCGCTATGAAGTTGTGAGACAGCCTATAGAAGTTATAGTGTAATTTTAAACCATGCCTCCAACAAAACTAAGCCGTTTTGGAAAATCACAGGAGTCTTCTTGTTCACCCTGTATACTTTAAGAAGTCTCGGGAATATCTTTGTCAATTAAAATTTTAAATGGAGTTATTGAAGTAGCAATTTAGTTACCTATCGATAATCCTTCTGAACTGATGACTCCATACTTTTTCCACGTCCCTTCCATTCGAAGGTACATGCGATAAGATGTGAACCGATTCTCCGTTCCTTTCCGCTTCGTAAAGTACGTCCGCCATCCATTGCAGTTGGCCGTAAGGGTCGACGTTATCGATCAAAAATAGCCACCTATTCAAACCCAACATTTAGTTTGATGGCGGTAATCACGTTCCCGTAATCTCCGGCTGTATATTACCTACCAATTGTAAACATAAGCCGCGTTACTATTAAGCGTAATAATTCTCAGCCCCGGCTCGACCAACACAGTGTAATAGCCACCCTTACGGATTGTTTCTTTGGTATCCTCCGGCAGCCATAATCCCCACAATTCAGCCACTTCATCGAACAACCACTGAGTCGATAACGTCTCATCCGGATAATTTGCTGGAGAAAAACTAAAAATGTATTCAACGACCTTTAATTAATTTTTTATTGTTTATTTTGTATATGTTGTAAGTAAAGATAAAATATAAATATTATCACTTATCAATTATATTATACACGGTGTTCCTAAACTATGGCATAAATTTATTATTTCTGAAACCGAAAACATTTTAGAAAAAGAAGAAAAAGAAGAAATAGAAGAAAAAGAAGACAAAGAAGAAAAAGAGAAAGAATTTATACTAATACGCCGTTTCCTTTATGGCATTTTACGAAAGCTTTTAGTTATGTTTGATATCGTATTTTAATGGCATCTACTTGGAATTACGCCATATTAACTACTCAAGCGCCCTAGAAGTAAATACGATCTGCAAACATTTGTTTGGATTTGTGAAAGCTTCTTGATAAAAAAAGTATTTCCTTCATAGGAAAGCAGTCATGTGTCATCAGCGACTTTCAAACACTTCGGATACTTTTATTTATTTCTAGCCTAAATTGTCGACAGGAAGTAACGTTATCTATGTTTAAAGCAGCGAAATTGAAAATCCTTATACGGAGCACAGTAATAGCAATAAAATCTCCGAAATTAGCAATCAAAAAGCTAAAATAAAGTTAGAAAAAATATGGAACACCCAAATCAAATATGTATTTCCTGTAGTTGTAATAATCAGCCTAATTAAATAGAGAAAGTAGAATGATGATAGATGTAATTAGTTACAACCGATAGTCTTTACAATGGAACGTGTATTCTCTATATTATACACAAAGTTACAAAAAAAATAAACGGATCTTCGGATTGAAGTGACAGGATGTAATAATATCGTAAAGCAGTAAAATTCATTTGCATTTAGCTAGGAACGTGTTATTTGCATTATTATTATTTAACATGTCCATTAACTTCATAAGTATTTGTTTTTCTTCGTCAAACATAAGTTTTAACGACTTTCGAAAGCATAATATTTGTTGCACACATGTATTCGCGTGAAATAATTTATTTGGATTTGTAATACCAGTTTGTATTCTCAAACACGCAGCAGTTGTTTAAAATATGGTTGTTTTCAAAGCTTTAGCACTTACTTATCTGTTTTTTAGGTAAGCTTTGTTAAGATATTTATTATTTACCACGTACAAATCGAATGTCGCTACAAAAACTCGATAGAACGAATCGATATTTTGGATTGTAAAAAAAGATCGAAATTACAACAAAAATAGGTGCCCGGCTCTTCGCTATTATTTTTTTTTCGGAAGTAATTTGCATTTCATCCCGGAGACTGTGACGACAGTTTCCCAGATTATTTCATCGAATTTTGAATTTTCGAGTTACCAGTGTTCCCTTAATTTTAGTCGTTTCCTTTTACTGCTTATTTTGGTAAAAAAAGGTTACCCGTGTTAAGCTTACAAGATACTCGTTAAGGGAAAAAAACGCGAGAAATAAAAAGCAACTTCTAAATATTAACTTACAGGTTTACTGGATGGGTCTCATGGTTGCCCAACGTCGGGAAAATTTTCACTCCGGGAAAAGCTCGTTTCATCTCGTAGAATATGCCATTAATTATTTTAATGTTACCTTCAATGCTAGTATTCCATATCCTATGGCTAACCACGTCGCCCGTGAAATAAGCGTACTTGAAACGTACCTAAAACAGTGAAAGTCTAGAAAAATCTAAACAAACACTAACATGCTGGTTATGTTGGAATATTAGCATATACCACGCGTCTTGTTTATTTACCGGATTTTCTTGGATGTGCTTGAAAGTTTCCATAACGAGATTATGCGGTGCATCGCATTTACCCCAACTACCCCAGTAGCCGGCTATGTCTTCGTATAAACTTTTTACTTTATTATCTCCCTGACAACAGAGGAATTTATTACATTTAGATGCGCTTCCAGTAGTGTACAGCTCATCGTAGTGGATATCCGTTAGGTGAAGGACTCTGAATGGTTTGGTAACAGCAGTGAATTTCTAAAATGACGTATTTAAATTTAAAATTTTCCTAAGTGCCGAAATACACTAAGAAGTTTTCCAAGGAAAATACATTATATAAGTAAATAAAGTAAGAGGTAGTAGGAGTAAATTTCTCCGTATGTAGCTGGTTTACCAGTAAGCCTTACCTACGTAGTCCATGGAAAATAACTTATATTGGTACAAGCAAGTAAACAGTCTGTTTGTGTACAATAGCATAACAATAGCAACTATAAAATAATGATATGTGGATTTATAATCTAGTAAGGACATTAACAAACAACATTAGATCCTCAATAAATTAACTGAGTGACTGTGGTTTTAATAAGAAATTACTTTTAGCTTAGGAGTATTAAATGCTGGAGGTCATTGCGAATAGATCGAGAAGAGGGCATGTATTAGGGAAGTTAAATTGATTTAACTTAGAAAGACATTACGTAGGAGCTTTATAACGTCTAAGGTGTTAATCCAAGGAATCTAAGGTTATTCCAATGATAAATTAACTACCGTATCTAGAAGACAGATATTAAGTTCTGGAAGTGAATTGCCTACAGGTACATATATAAGGTGTTCCCTTCCCTAACGAATAACTGTCCCTCATAATATCCATCCCATGAGGGCTTAGATTAGATATTAAATCAGAACGTTTCGAATTTCATGCTCAACAATTAACGGTCATTGGAGAATTCAAATGCTGAGAAAAGCTGTGATTTTTCTTGATGTTTTCAATCTGCATAATTATGAGTTCTTAGTTCGCTTTAAAATCGTGAGTGATTCCGAATATAACTCTGAAGGTCGCTAGCCAAAGAATATAATGCTAAGATAGCTTAGCTTCCTCATGGTATTGATGGAATAATTCACGGCAAACGCAACAAAAGGAGAGAAAAAAATTTACACTAACACGCGGACATGTTTCTGCCTACTCGGCGTCATCAGCGTGGTTTCGAGAGTATTTTTTATCTCTACCTTCTGTCGCTGTTGCCTCACAGCCACAACTTTCAAAAGCTAAGCTATCTTTGGTTATCGTTTCTAGGCATTTTCTGATGTGTTCTGAAGGTCGCTGTTAACCAGCTACTTACATCATATCAATATTTCTTCAACATTTACTGGTACCTTTAAAAATTCAATAATATTGGAACACTTATATTTAAGAAAACGAATTGAAGACTTCTCTTCTTAAAAGCAATTAAGTAAAATCCGGGTTTGTTAAGACATCTTTTTTGGAAAAGCTTAATTTTGTGCGTGACCGAAGAAATTCTGTACAAAAATAATAATTTCCCTCCCGCACATTTTCCATTACTTTACCGCAAAATGGTGACGCGAAGAGGTGATTATTATTAAAAGTATTTTAGGTAACGTAGTTATCCACATTCTATTTTTATAAATTACGGAATTACAAACGTTATTCTATTTTCATGGTCTTTTATTACTATTGTTATGGCATTGCACTTGTATGTTGCGCAACCTTCATAAATCCGAATCAACAAGAATACCTATATTTAGTATTCGGATTAAAATCAAGAAGGTCATGTAGACTTTTCAGGGAATGTACACATACAATGAAAACATGATAATGTTAAAGTGTAAGCTGTTATACATTAGTGAAAGGATTGATTTTTATGTAACGGATCTTTGTGGTTTTATGCGTAATTGGTCTGTAGTGTCTCGAATTCTTTAGTTAGCAATAAATTAATTCCGTGTAGATTAGGTCACTATTCTCGCAATGTAATTTTATTGCTGGAGTAATAGTAACTACAAAAGGGAGAAGCAAGAGATGAAGCAAGAATTATGAAAATGGGAGATTGAAATTTTTCAAACGGTTGAAACAAACCTAAAATATAAACAGTGAAACAACTCCCTAAGAAAGTTCTGATAAAATATATGCATGTTTTAATGCTAGCAGTTTCAGTTTTGCAGGGAAGCATGCATAAATTTACATATTCATTTGTAGCGGTTAGATTAAGTATATTGTTGTATATTAAGTAGAAAATGTATGCATTGTAGATTGCCTTTAATGAGCCTTAATAATTCCTACATTAAATTCAAACGCTTAAGCTAAATGATAATACTCACATTAGTTTTATTAATGAACCTCCTTTCAGGTATGTTGATCGACCAATCTGTATAAATTCTGCAACTGTGCATTAATTGACATACGTGGGATGCTGATGTCTCTATATTTGCTTGAATTATATGATGAATAATTTTCTGTAAAGGTAATTAACGTTATTAGCTAGGTCTTCGCATTTAACTCGACTTTTATTTGTGGGGACGAGTAAAAGACTTTGTCTTTGCTATAAGGCGCATTGCAAGAGAAGACAATTCATATACAAAAGCCGAGACAGCTGCTTTGTCTACTTCACAGAGGATTGTATGATGGAAGGCAGTTGGAACATCTAAGAAGCCATTGATTTAGGTTATATTCCACAAAGGGGCAACAATAATATTGTTTTTATTCCTTATTTTAAGTTGAAATCGTTAAAAAAATGAGGTTCAGTTTATTTATGATGCACGAAAATAAATAATTATCTATGAAATTTTTCATTTTTGCTAATACGTCGTTTAGAGAAAGTAAAAATGTAAAAAAGTACAGGATGTTCTATTAAAAATACTACTTATCGATCATCCTGTACAACGAGGAGACAATTTATAGTGTTTATCACGTTATTTGAAAGTTTTGAGCTTCTATCATCTACACAGATGTCGTAATTCTACAATTCCAGATTGGGCAACCTGTATGGAACGTTCCATTGAAAATAACTTAGCTGCGCCACATTGTAGATTATCCTATGAAATTTTTACATTATGCACTGACTACTATATCATCTTTTTCAGGAGAATAAATGGACTTCGTGACAGTTGTAGGGATTTTCGGTCTCCTGCATTTAATTCATTGTTATTGAATAACTTCGTTACTGACAAGGACTTTGTTGAACCAAAAGAAACGGGCAGTTACTAGTTATCCATCATCACACAACAATACGTACCGCCTGCTCTCGTATAACTTCTTCACATACACCAACATCATTGTCGAAAGCTGCGCATATATACCTTCCCACGAAAGAAATCTGATTAGGCGAGAGACTCAAGGACTTAACGAGAAACTTCACAGCTTTGGCGCCTAGTCTACATCCATAACATTGAGCACTTTCCGCTTCCTGTCCGGCGGCAAAATTTATACCTATAAATTATACCACCCAAATTAATTGCCTGCGAATTGAGCATTACATAATGATTTGTATGTTCCGCGTTGTGGGGAAAAATTAACTCGAGTTAGAGATGAGTTAGTAATAAAGTTCTTTAGCATTCGGCACTGTTTTAAATGGAATTAAATAGGATAATTTCATTAGTGTTTCGCATTTATAAATAGGTCATGCATTCAGTTCAAATAGAATTCCTTTATACCTTAATACTACCGTGAGTCTGACGTAACCGTCTATTATAAAGAGAACGACTGTAACAGGAAATGAAATTGAGACGAACAACAAACAAGCATCAAAACGGATTTTAGTGGCAAGCGCGTTTATGTTGTTCGAGTTCAATAATGAAATGTTTCCAATTCAATTTTAGATTTCACGGGCATCTGTTAAATTCAATTAATGTAGTTGCATAAAAAACGATTTAATTTTTTTCTGGGTCTTTCACGCATTAATTTCAAAATTATTATGTCGTAACGTAGTAGAATAGTCGTCAGGCGGGAAGTACGTAAAATGAATATTGTCTTTCGTGGGGTCAATGTTGGAATGAAGGAGCGATATAGAGACGAAAGACTGATGGCTTATATTATTATTAAGCATCACTGAGAAGGATGGCTTTTAAACAGAGTCTTTGTATTTGGTAAATGTAAATGTTCTTAAATAGGATCTTTTTTTTAGATTCTTGTTGTATTTTGGCAATCATTAAGACAAATATGGCGGCGTACTTCAAGTTCAAATTGATTACTTAATAATAATTTGTTGGATTTTTTTTTACATAAATGATCTAATTATAAATACGATTTTTTTTATATTTTTTCATATTTACCATTACGTTGTATAATTCATTCTGCAATTGTGATGCCATTGATATCGAATAGGTTACGTTCAATTATATATTCTTGTTTCTATTTAGGTCAAGTGAAAATTATAACTTTCAGCAACTTTCATTTTTCTATTGTGTATCAAGTTTTAACACGGCATAATTAAATTAGAGCGGTTGCTTCTGATTAAGGAATTTGTACAACTTTCAAAGTGAATATATTTTCGTTCGTCGTATCTTACAAGGCTGGTCTGAAAAGTTTCAAGGCTCAACGTGAATATGACGTTGCTCGTGAAAAATAATCTGGTAGCAGCGTCAATCGATGTTAGTGTTGTGACACACACTGGTGTGCAAAGCAAGCGTGGATCGAATGCGGACGAGGAAAAGACACGCTAGTACCCATTTTTGAACTATGTTTCTTTTTATGCAATGTCTGCTCTCGAAGCAGAAGATCTATTAACATGGAAGCGAAAGAAAAGATACTTGAAGCGTCCGTGCAACTCCTCCGATGAGCTTCTGGCATTCGGCGGTGGACACAACAGGCTACCTTCCGCAGGTATACAATCAGCTCGGAGACTTACAGTAGCTCTTAAGTAAGAAAAGTAACAATAATACGAAGTTGCAAGTTCCTGGGAGGGCTATGAGCAAATAAGAACTGTATTTGAAGACGGATTGAAACTGTGGAATGAGGAGCTCATGTGTTGTAGGATGATTGTGAACCTGAAGAATGAGAAATTTGGGGAGTTTGCGAGTACGCTCGATAGGACGCATGAGAATAGAGGAGTCGGTGAGCAAAACGGTTATGCAGTGGTTGTTGTGTGGTAGTTGTGAAGGGGCTTGCGAGATTAATGCACAGACTAGAAGATTTGCTGAAAATGGATTGCAGCTGGAAAGATAGCAGAGGCTGTAGGCATCTCGAAAGGCCGTGTTTGTTACATATTGACTGAAGATTTGGGCATGAAAAAGCTAACCGCGCGTTGGGTGCCGCGCTTGCTCACTCAGGTCCAAAAATTCAGTCGAATTATCATCTCTAAAACCACATTGAAGAAGTTTAAGCGAAATAAGAGACCTGGCGTCAATTAACAATTGTAGATGAAACCTGGATACGCCGTTACACCCTTGAAGGCAAGGCATAGTCGAAATAGTGGACTGCGAAAGGTGAATCGTCTCTGAAAGGCGTGAATGTGGCGACTGTTTTCGAATTTATTATCTTGAAAAAGGAGAAACAATAACAGAAGTGTATTACGTATCATTACTTGGCAAGCTGGAGACAGGAATTGTGGGAAAATGGGCTCATTAAAAAAAAATTATTCCACTGTCTCATACTTCAATGGTCGCTATGGCAAAAATTCATGAATTGGTGTTCGAGTTGTTTTGTCGCCTGCCTTATTTACCAGATCTGACCAGCAGCAATTTTTTTCCTAGGCTCACAGAGAAGGAGGCTATCACATTCGAAGATATCTATTTTAGAGAACAAGAGGTACTCAGAACAACGCTAATGTCCGGGTAGACAAAAACTACTCTCCTCACAAACTTCTCTCTTCACATTCTACCAATACCATAAGCTAAATTAACGCCATCTTTGGTTATTAAGTAGCTACACAAGTACTTCGGATTGCAATTAGGTAATACCTCCAAAGCATGTAAAAATCTATAAATGAGAAGTCGCGAAGCAACGCATTAAAAAAAAGATTTTAGAAGTTATATGCAAATATATATGTGTTACTGTAGCCCGATCAGCTCTGTGAAAGTTCATCATGATATGCTTCAATTTCCATGTTTACTGCGAGATGGAAAATATATTGAAAATTTTACGAAATTGGACTAAAAAGCAACAGCATTTTGGACATATTAGTTGAAGACCTTTCTTTTGTTGTAAAATTTGGTGATAATGTTGAGCCAAAAAATCCAAAATAATTTAACTTGTCTTACCGCATGAAATATTAAATAAATAACCTTCCATTAATCAAAATAGTGTTAATACTATAATAAATTCGCTGATTAAATTAATATAATTTTAAAGTTGGATGTTTACTGTTTAATTCCGCCAATAATTTCCAAATACGTTAGCAGATCCGGTTCTATGTTCTCAATTAATTAAAAACCATGACGAATTTTAAAGGAATTGCTCAAAAAACTTACCTGCTTTATCACATAATGTTGACAACCATAAAAGCAAAATAACCAATAGGTACTTGCTGGACATGACTACAGGTGAGTAAAGTTGCCGGTGCGAAATGTGGAACTCACATACGTTCAAATCTCGCTCGAAACACACACACAGTCTATCTGATGCCGATTACCGTTCCCGCTCTTGCACAATAGATTTAAAATCGAAACCTTGCATTACAGCGATTGCCCAATGGAATACAAAGGACACAACTGAACTTGCTTGCGTTTACGGAGCGTACGGCAGAAAGTACGGCAATTATTACGAGCTAAACGTTTCCGAGTCATATACCATAATCAACCCGGTTAATTTATTCATGAAGCACTAATTGCGAATCGAAAACGAAACCGAAACGCGCATTGGAGTGTTTACAAAGCGGTTTATGTAATTTCACTAGGTCAATATCAGCAAGAAAAACAGTTTTTTTTTGCAAAGTACACGACCTTCGAAGCTTGTGAATTAAATAAATCGTACGGCGGCGTAGTTCGAAAAAGTTTCGTGATGACTTGACACGAATTCAATTCGCACATGAGTTGGCCGATAGAAAGTATTCTAAGTTTCACGTTAACATTCGGTACGACCAATTTGAGGAGCAATGTTCCCATTCGTGTACGCCCAAAGACTTGCGATCTGTTGTAAGAATATTAAAACGATAATAAAATGTTAATCGTAAGCTTTATTAGTGACGTTTTTCTAGCGACTATCTACTTTCATTTTCTACTATATACATGGATAAGGATTTCAATGGAATTACTTTTAAAAATAGACGGAGCAATTCTATGATTGTCCTTCAGAATTCAGAAATATGACAAGTCGTATTACTATTACATCTATCTACAGCTGGAGTAATTATTTACCAAGAAAATTTCAACGACCGACATTGTCAATAACCAATTATAGGACATTTCCAGAAAACTTACTAATCACATTTTATTTTATATCGAACATTATGCGCTTTGTAGCAATAACGTGTCTCTTTAGAAAATTATTGAATCTTCCTGAATATCAATCAAATCCAGCAAATTAAGCCAAAAAATATTTATCATAATACAACATTAATCGTAATTGTGTACCTAAACATCCAAACACGTAAACCGTAAATGTTGCAATGTAGATTGATAGAATTCCTCGATGTTATAAAAACATTTTTGTGGCACTATCTACAAGTTTGGATTCAAACCTCCCTCGGGTCGCGATGTGATAATTAATTGTCAAGCTAAAGGATTGTATATTTTGCTACCTACATTTTTTTGCTACATTAACCTGTTGGATCTCTCTCTGGGATGTCTATATAAGAATGAACTCTTAAAAAGGGTTTTTTTTTTTCCCGTGAATTTGCTGCACAAATTTTAAATGGCAGGAATGTCCTGATCTATAAAAAAATCCACAGATGGGTCGGAGAAATGCAAGTTATTGATAATACGTAAAGCTCGTTTAATTAAGTTACTTTGACATTGAAAAGGTAAACCCATAAATATGAAAATTAACATAAGCAAACATTTTAAAGTTTCGATAGTGTACATTTTTTGCTCTTCAATTTTGAAACAATGGCTTCTAAATGCATAACCAATTTTAGTTTATTGTTGAAAGTAGGCTCCTCGCATGGCCTTGTTGGGTTAGAACCCAGGGCTCTGCGATCCCTGGGGCCTCCTAGCCTTTGCGACAGCAACCGAATCGATAATTTTTACTGGTTTAGTCTTGGCTATGGTAAAGTTGTAAGAGTGTGATGTAAGATGTGTAAGTGTCATGTCGTTGGTTAAAATAAAACTCGACGTGTTTTTTTTTAACCAACGACATGACACGGTTCAAACCCGGAACATGTTTAGTTTCAACTGATTCTGGCCGCGGAAGCCTACGTTTTTATTTTGTAACAAATTCTTTTATGTACTGTACCTACTAAATAATAATTAGCTGAAAGCTTAAGTGGTAACCAATTAGAGAAATTCTTTATATTGCGTCAAACAGAACGCACCTAACATATTACTTGGTTATTGTCAATAATGGCTTATTCGTAATTTGTTAATTACTTTCTACGTAACTTTGTCACAATAATTCTTTCTATATATAGATATATTGAACAATGCTTCTGTTGCATATTCTCCTTAACATTAGTAAATATCCATTCACACAAGAATCCTGGCAGATTTATTGCTAACAAGAGAAACTAATAAGTAAATATTATGCAAGAGTAAACTGGTCGTACTAATGCGCGTATCTACCAAGAGAAATACAAGCAGAGCTAGTTATTGCTAAACGAGCATATACACACTTGATTTATTAATTCCTGCAATTGAAATTTGCGGTTATTTGCAATTAAAATCATGAAAATGTAAAAGAAATATAAAAGAAAATGCTTAAATTTGTGCAGCGAATTCGTTCGATTGCGCGGAACTGCAAATGAAATGATTTACTTGCGTAACGCTAACGGAATAGACCGGATTAAAATATATTCATTAAAATGCTATTTTAATATATGAAACATAAATAAAATAACGCGTTGTCCGGGTCAATAAAATATTCAACATTGTACCTATTAAATATAAGCGAATTAGGGTTAAGATTATTCAGATCTTCTTATCCAATAATAACATCTGCAGATGCAAACCTTGAAATTGTATCTAACTTTTACTTGTATTCCCTACCTCACGACACTTGGCATTACGTTGCCTGAGATTTAAAATAAAAACATGATTTTGTTGATTTAAATAACCAATAAAATTCGAAACCAGTTTTCATTCTAAAATTTGCATATTTTCTACAACTGCACACCGACTTAAAAGAAAAGAATTTCATTCATCGATAGTTCTGTAATATAACCTATTTTGCGTGTACAGTGAAAGCTGTAATTTAATGCATTCATTAATTTCAGCCTTCGTAGTATTAAAAATGAATGGAAAATTTATACGCGTAGTTTCAATTTTCCTTTATCTCTCGAGCAATGATTTTGTTCATCGACGTAAGTGTAAGGGTTTTCATGGTAAAAATCAAGAATGCAATGCAATCGCAGTCTGCTTGATGTGTTAGGTAACCCGATGCATGATATGAAAACTTTTTCATTGCAAATCGCATCAACACGTTATGCAAGAGCTGTAATAATTTAAGTAATATTAAGTAAGTTATGATAAGAGTGGCTCTCGACAATTTTCCTCTACCTTAACGCGGGAATATATATGCATAAAAACGAGATAATTTCATTTTAAAAGCAACCTGAAAAGATTTCTATTAGAGTCCTTATTTTATTCCATTGATGAATATTTGCGTACATAAGTTGGTTATATAGTTATAAATATTGATAACATCTTTTTTTTGTTTTCTTTGTCTTTGTTTTTCTTGACTTGTTATATGACATATTGACACATTTGTGTCAAGTAATGAAATAAACATTATTATTATTATTATTATAATCATGTAATAGAATATTATTAATAAGACTGTAGTAGGTATCATAACAAGCTTTGATAATCTCTAATTTTGTCGTGTGCCTCAACATAGAACATCTCGCTTACGGATATGGAATGAAAAGTATAGTATTGTGGTTTTATTGAGAAAACAAATAACATCTATCCTCCACTATTATTTTCTGCCTACACGTGGCAACACAGTAGAGATAGTTGCAACAAAAGGTTATTAGCTGTTCCACCGTTGAAGAGCCAATGACCGCCGATTTTGCAATGATTATATAGACCATATCTGCTTCATCGCAAGCTACAGATTGGTGTCCACGCAAAATTTTCTTCACTTAACATCAATCCGTAATTATTCCCTAAAATAGTTCCCACAACCAGTTATACTTTGGGTGTTTTTGGTAATGTTCTATTCAAACATAAATAGCGCCATGATCAAAGAAGAAGCATAGAGTACATTTATCTCACAGTGTGAGTCGCAAGGTCGGGGAGTCGAGCTAATATATTTTACATAAAATAAAAAAAATCTTTGCATTGACTACCCATATAAAACAAAAGGCTAGGTACGTTCTACATTAAAGGCTTTTCTTCGCTTTTCACCACATATGACCGGTTATCTGTATTAATGTGTCAGTGTCAGCGTGATCTAACGTTTATTTTTTTGTTTGTACATTATTTTATTAGAAAATGTCGCACACTTATTCAAATTTAGAATATCCTGTTTATGGTTTTTGTAAAGGAAATGCTACAGCTTCCACTGAAGAATATCGCCAACGGTTTTCACATCAGAGAAATCCTGGTAAACACGTATTTATTCAAGAGCTTTCAACTCAACAACAAACTGTGCGAGACCGGAATGCAGCTCAGTGATAACATAACATCGAAGCATAGAGTATTAAGAGGTCAATTCCGGTATTTTTGAACATTTATTAGGAGAACGCCATATGTAGCAGTAATCATATTCTAGTTTAAACGAAGTAACTTGATGAAATAAGCTCATTTTGTGGATTTTTATTTAGATTTGTAAGTTATTGCCTTAATAAATTTAATATTCTACAATAAATGTACAAACTGGATGGAAATAAATAAAATGCTCTGAAAATGTACATTTATTTAGTTGTTTTGAGCGAGATGATGTAACTTCGGAGCTCGTACAGAATGAAACCATGTCTTCGAAGATCTGGAGATAAGTGAGGGTACCTAATAAGAGCAGGTCGAATTGCCAAATGAAAAATAAATTGAACACTTTGCAAGGATTTAAACACATATGAAATTGGTCAATATCATCAATACTTAAATTATTATAAATTTGCTTCTAAGGAACTCACACACAGACCAAATTAGATATGTGCAAGGTATAATTATTATTAGACACATTTTCTTCCTCAAATTCAAAGAAAATGTTCATATTTCAATTAGTATTAAGACATTTATTACCTATGAACGCACTCTGTAAAATGAATAGTCGTACTGGGAGGATAACATTAAATCACATAAAATGCCGCTTAGTCAACACTCCAATTAATACCAAACATCATCCTATACGTGTTTCCCACACACAAAAAATACGCCACCTTAAGTCGCGAACCATGCTCAAACTGCGGCGCTGATTTGTGTCCGGCATGTAAGTAGAATTCTAAGTGTGATGACAACGTTAGAAAGTGATCCGCCTATGTGTGTATTGTGTGTAACTTTCATCTAGTCTATAAACCGCGTGCGGCTAACTGGCAAAATAACAACTTCTTGCAGCAACTTACATTCCTCCATAAAATATTTCAAGTGTGCAGCAATTACATGTTACACCTGTTACGTATCAACTACATTGTATTCATTCAACATATGTTTCATGTATAATTCTCAGACATTTATACCTGCATAAATTACGCTGCGCCCGTCCAATATTAAATATTAAATTGCGCAAAGAATAATATGTATTATTATTAAACTTTCTTCTTGGCAGTGTTACTTTAATATCGTACTGGTATATATTTGTTACGTGTATGCTTCCGTTGCAAAGTAGGCATTCCCGTTAATTAGTTGCTAATTTGGGAATGGTGATTAAAATAAATATTACTCGCATGTTAAATATGATGAAAATTTATTTTGTTTGGACGAAAATTCACAAGCTTCTGTTAAAACAAAATTAATCTGACAAATGCTAATTCATTTAACCTCTAGACCAGACATGTAGTTTCCGGATGTAACGAATGAATCACATTTCTGCTTTGTCCATTGCATAATACGAATGTCGTGTCGTACCCCGATGTCGCAGCTTACAAAAACAACAGAGATACGAGTCTGTGATTGCATTTTAATTATTACTTTTATTAATTATTTGTTGTTTTAAATAACTACAACATACTTATTCTCGTTTTCGTTTTTTATATTATTTCATTTATTCTCTGTTTTAATATCGGACGTCATTTCCTTCGCAAGCTAGCTCGTTCACATACGATTTAATCTACACAAGGAAATTTATGTAGATATGACCTTTTATAGCATCAGCAAGTATATGAACATCTTCCTTAATTAAAAAAAAATTTAAGAGCTGGAGGTCGTCGGCATCTACGTGCAGAAGAACAATCATCTACCTATTACAGAAAACAGATGCTGCTGTTTTAATTTTCTTATTCCTTGGTTATTATTCTCTCCTGAACAATTATTTTATATTTTTAGCTTAATTGCTTCTGCTATAATTTAATTAACAATTTTACAGTGGAAGATTTAATTAATTGCACCTTTTCAATAAGAATCGATCTAGGACGTTTCAACGCAGCCGGTTTAACGCGGCCGTATTGATGCGATCGTTTCGACGCAGAGGGCCATTTTGACGCAGAGACGTTTGGACGCCAGATGTAATAAAACTCAATTTGATTTGAGCATATAATATAATATATCATTTACTATCTTTCGCTTATAAAAATGTCACAAAAACTTTACCCAATTTTTCACCTTAAATACTCGATGTATCGGTCCGCCGCGATGATTTACATTGTCGTCTTCGGTGATCTCGGACAATTTCTGTTAAATAATTTATATATTTTTTTTTTCTATGGTTGGCTAATTGAGCCCATGAATTTTAAATAATTTGTGAATATTGGTGAAAATGAAAAATTCATTCTCAAAAAAAAAAAACAGATATTTCGGTAACATAATTTTTTTTTATTTAAAACACAAAATTATTGTCGCGTTTCTAATTTACCATTCAGCCGACATTAATAAACATTGCGTTTCATCTGAGTATTCACTTTTTATCGTCGCACATAACATACTCTTCAAACAATCAGAATCGCAATCGCTAGCCAATGCCGAATCTGCTACCTTTACGCTATATTTAAAATATTGCTCCATGAGAGTGCGGTCGGCAGCCATTTTTTCTACAAGACCGTATACGTCAGCTAGTGTAGATCCGGACAGACCATAAGTCTCCTTGAAAGAGTATAATTTGTACCATTCTGGTGCTTCGTTAGGCGTGAGGTTAGCATCAGTGATGTTATAGATCCAAACATCATAATCCAACACTTGCAAAAAATTGAAAAATTTGGTGTAAAGACAAAATGATTTTAAGTGGAATATTTACGCGATTCGATCGATCGAACCAATTCGATCGTTGCATTTTATACGAAAACTAGTAGGCTTATTGCGATAAGGAATTTTAGTATTATTTTTCATAAATTAAAATCGAAAACGCCCAAGATTTAGATCAATTTAAGGTAAAAGAGGAAAAATTACGTATGAGCATAAATGAAATATTTACACACTTAAGCATAAGTAAAAGATAAAAACTAGATAAGGGATAGCCTTGACGAAGTCTTTTTCATTCTTGAGAAATTGATGAAATACGTTTCCATACAGTAGCGTACATAACAAAAAAAGTCGGTGTGCTTTGGGAACTATCATAGCGATTGTAATAAAAATCATGAAAAGATCCCCACCCCACTTGGCATACTATCTCGCAAAGGATGTGCCACAAATCCATGTACTCGCGTTTGATTGCATCTGGGTCCGTTCAGAAGCGTAATTTAAATTTGGGTATCACTTTCGCAATAACTTTTTCGTGGTTCGTACGAAACAACGTGTAACAGATAAACAGAATGAATTAAACCGAGTCAACTTACAAAAAAGAATCAAAGCTGTTTTTCTGCTTGACGTCCGCTATAAAAAAGGATGACAAAGGATTCATCTTAAAAGTTATCGAACCGTGGAGAAATCTAAAAAGGTATCAAAGAAGAGTAAGATTTCTTCAAAGAGATAGAGATACGGGCGTAGTTTTCAGGAACTCTGTAATTTTGTTCCGTAACTTTTTGAGATGGGGAAATATTCTAGCAGGCTCTAGCAGTAAACGTGAAACTGATTACGGTTCCAGCTAAACTCGAATCTACACCGCAATATGTGTTTCAACACAACAGATGCGGTCGTTTATCTTATGCAGCGTTTCGGTAAATCTCGCATGGTTTATTATACGGAAAATCGAGCCATAAAAAACTTAGTAAAGTGTAATTTAGTAAACGCCAGATACAAGTTTAATTTTTTATTAGTTTGTGTAATAGTGTTAGTTGATCCGCTTTGTTTGTATGTGCATTTTGTTTAGTTGGTTAGTTCAAAAATCCATTTATTCTAGCTAATATGATTTTTTCAAGAATTTTAGAAATATTTGATAATAATACAACGGGTGGGTAATTGTTTAGTTACTTTTTCAATTCGTCCAGAAAGGTTCCGGTTTCAAACATGAGGTGCTTTTATAAAATATTATAACCAACCTACCAATGCAGCAGTTGTGGCTCATTAATTTGGCCCATTCTGTACAAAGCTAACGTTATTATTCAGTAGGAATAAATTAGTTGCGCAGCAGGTTTTGAAAGTGATCGTTTTTTCATAACTACCTATTTCTATTTTTAAATTTTGTACCTAAAGTCTATCCGATTACTTATTTACAATATTTGATAACGTTTAAGTACTACACAAGTGTTCACAGTTATCTGCGTGTTGATTTTTTTTCATAGATCAATATACCGAGATTAAGCTTCTTCAGTTTTTAGTTTTTTTTTTGACAATGACAATAAAGATAATGATATCAAGAGAGCTGTGGTGCAGTTTGGCAAATACTAACGTATCGGCATACTTCCCACGACAGAAAATCTTTGATTAATCCAGAACAATTGTTTCTGGAATTCGTTTGCTGGCATTGTCAAGCGTACGATTAAATGTGAAAAAGAGATTGACTCCACTATTAAAGCGATTCGAAGTTGTTCAAACGAGTAGTTCTTGTAAGTACTACAGAATTTCATATATACAGCCACACCATCATTTGTATTGGTGAACCATTGCGAGAGGCTCAGAATCGATTCAAATGTAGAGGAAAAACAAACCTATTATAATTCCGACATAGCCCTCTCTCTTCCTCTAAAAGATGTTTACAATCACTTACATTTAGCGGTTACCCCTTTTCTAAAATTTCAAGCAAAGTACACACGAAAAATGTTCGGAGCGATAGACTATTTAGAAAGAGCAAAATATATTAGAAATAGTAAGAATTGAAGAAGTTATTGACGGTTTAAACATCTAAGATGGCCTTGGTTAGAAATAGTTTATTGGGGAAGATGGTGGAAAAGATGAAAGGGAGTAGCGATAAGAGATATCAAGAGCAAATGATAGCTCAAAATCTGATTAGTCCTTTTTTAAATCTTATATTATGCATAACAGATATTTCAGGTATATTAAAACTCGATTTTTAATAGTTATTAGCTTTATTAAAGATAGAAAATTGGTGCACTTAGCCGGTTTCCATTTTTACCATTCCGGTGTCAATTCCTCACAATGGGTAGAATCCCCGAATTCACTCCTCAGTAGGTTGCAATGTAAGTTATTTAAACAATCGGTATCGCAACCAAATCCCAAGGAAGAATCTGCGTATCTAACGCTGAATCTAAAGTACTGTTCAGCTACTGAACGATCTTTTGCCATATTTATCGCCAATTGACGCACATCTTCTGGCGCAGCACCGCTAAGACCGTAAGCCTCCTTGAAGGAATACAATCTAAACCAATTTGGTGGTATATCCGGCGTTAGATTAACGTAAGTAATGTTGTATGCCCACACGTCATAATCTACGACTTCCTAGAAAATGTTCGCAATTACAAAATAAGACAAGTAGCATTGGGATACTTACGAAACTTTCGGGATCAACGAAGAAAAGTTTATAATTGGGATTTTTATCGCTGAATGTTGTTAAACTTCCGCCGTTCCAAGCTACACTTATGGGTTGCGTAGGATTCTCAATGCTGTGATATAAAATCAGTTCGTCAACGTGAGAATGGCCATTAAACGCTCCGGTTACTGTTCCCGCAAATCTAAAATCGAAAAGATCATATACAGTGTATTACGTATAGTGAAACCTGTTACCGTTCGAGGACGCGTCTGTATTCACGACTCCAAACAGCGTAACACGTCGAGTCACTTGACGGTACATGAGAGAGAATATGCACTTTTTCGCCGTTTTGCTCTGCTTTATATAGAGTGTCAGCTAACCATTGTAGTTGACCGTAAGGGTCTACATCATCGTATATGAGCCACCTATAAAATAAGTTACAAGAAGTATAAATTTGTTGTTTACATTTTTTTAACAAGGAAGGCGTGTATATACCAATTCATTGTATAAGCAACGTTGCTATTTAAGACCACTATTCTGAAACCAGGCCTTGCCAAAATTGTGTAATAACCTCCTCTACGAACAGTTGCTAATGCGTCTTCATCTAACCATCTTTCCCAAAGTTGTGCTGATAAATCGAATAACCATTGAGTAGAGAATGCTTCATCTTGAATTTCAAGTGGCGCGAATCTACAAATAATTTTAAATTATAATTGATCGCATACATGCCATAGCATTATACAGAGTTAGTACCATTTTTTCATCATTTCCGGCTTAAAAGAAAAATGTTTCCTACTAAATTTTTTAATCGGGCGCTCAGAAACTTAAATTTATAAACAAACTAATAAATTAATAAAGTACTTCTCAACCAACAAAGTTCCCGGACGGAATGTTGCTTTTAATCAACATACATTAATATAAAAAGTAGGTACATATTGTTACGTACGGTAGTTTGTAAATAGTGTTGGATTTCATTTATCTAGTTTGCTATTTTTAAAAGTTTGACAATGATTTTTTTATTTTTAATGTTGACAGACGTTAAGTGTGGAATAAATCCATTTTATTCCACATTTAACTGCTTCCTGAACGGCAGGCATGCGTTTCTTTGGCACTAGAGGGCGCCAAGAAATGTCGAGTTTGTCGTTTTGAAAGTTGTGGTATTACTGGTAACTGTGAGGCAACAGTGATAGAAGGTAGAGATATGAAAAATACTCTCGAAACCACGCTGATGACGCCGGCTAGGCAGAAACATGTCCGTGTGTTAATGTATTTTTCTCTCTCTCCTTTTATTGCGTTTGCCGTGAATTATTCCATCCATACCATGAGGAAGCTAAGCTATCTTAGCATTATTTTTTGGTTATCGCCTGAGTTATTTATCTTTAGCCCCGACAACGTTTTTAAAAGCAGAAAAACGTTACCATTGGTGTCAGATGTGGGGTATTGGCGATATATTTGGGAATAACTGAAATTCCTGGACTAACTGTGCAACACAGTTGAAAACAATGGCAAAATTCTGTAAATTAACGGACTTGAAAGTAGCAGACCTAAAAAGAGAATTAGAAGAAAGGGATGAAGATACAAGCTCCAGTTTCGGTTGACAGGAGCCACGGAAGAGACTGGAGAAGATCCTGAGAAATACTTGTTTGAAGTGCCCGGCGGAAATAGCGAACTTCTAGCGGAACTTAAAGAAATGGTGGAAGATAAATTAACAGAACATTCTAGAAGTATGGAAGACAAAAATTCTAGAATGTTCTGTTAATTTATCTTCCATTATTTCCGCTAGAAGTTCGCTATTTCCACCTACCGTACGTAACAATATATATACACATACATACAATATAATGTACATATGTACAATTGGAAACAATTTTTATGTATTTGTAAGCAATTTTGAGACAACAAAGCAATATAGCTTAAAAATAATTTTATTATTTGACACAGGTATTTATTTACTTCTCGAATCTCACTACGTTTGTACATCAGTAATCTACGCTAATCAATAGAATAAGTGCAAGTACAAAATTAATAAACATTTTCCTATAAGTGGCGTTTCGAAAAGCGTTATCTACAAGTACGTTTACATCATATAATAGCTACCGCAGTTACTAATCTCGAGTGTGAAAAATATCATTTAAACTCCCAACCAAATTGGCACAAATGGCGATTAGTTAATCTACCAGAGTTCTTTTCACCGTCACCTACTGATCCCGTTTTAAATACAAACTGAAACCCATACAACCAAGCCATTTAAATGGCGTTACCAACATCATACGCTGAGCCAGGATTACGCAAGTTCGTTATTATAGATTTTGAAGGAAATTTTAAAGAAAAAAAAAATAGATAACACCAGATATGAGCACATTTCATTCAGGTATTAAAAAACAACACAAAAGTATCGGTAACTTCCACACGACAAAAGTTTAACATTAATAATTTTACAGTAAAGAGAACTGGATCTTTACGATCGAAGACCCAGTAGAGTGTCAAGTGTTAAGATTAAAACACGTCAAAGTAAGCTCAGATTTTGTTGACGAGCACAGCGGAATATTCTCTGGCGCGATATGGTATGGGCCAGTTTTCCTGAAATGATATGAGACTCATTTCGCATCATGTTACCTTACGCGGAGGAGAAAATTCCGCTTTGTTGGATCTATCAAACGGATAACGGCTCAAGGAGTACGACGAGAATGGGGCAAAAATCGTTTAACGAAAATAAAGTTATCAACCCGATAATCTGTTGCGCATGTTCCTAAATATCCTTAATAGATGTGAAAAATCTTACACATTCAAAGGGTGTGGCTCGTGATTACCCAACGCAGGATAAACGGGAACATTTGGAAAAGCAGCGCCTAATCTGTCGAGGATTAGAGTCATATCTTCGGTATTACTGCTAAAGGAAGTACCCCAACCTCTGTGGTTAATGATATCGCCCGTATAATACACGAAATCAAGATCTCGCTAAAAACATACGAATCATTTTGTTTAGCTAATGTGACATTCTGAAAATTTACGACATACATGTTGGGTTGCAATATGCTCCAAAGCGTCATCGATTGCGTGCAGAGGTGAGTCACAGTCGCGATAGTCTCCCCAAAATCCGGCCGCGTCTTCCGGATTAGTTGGTACTGTATTGGCAGTACAGCATACCGGTAGGCCGCAAGCTGCCAAACTTCCAGGCTCGTACAAGCTGTCGTAATGGATATCGGTCAGTTGAAGGATTTGGAGAAGTCTCTCGCCAGAAACAATGCCCTGTTAATTTATTAGTTTTTCACGATAAAACGCCAATAAGAGGTTTGTCATTTGGTGCTCTAAAATATCTAACTGATTTGCGCTTTATACCTGATTGATTTCTGAAGAACCTTCCGGAATATCAATGCTCCAATCATCTGGCGTACCCTTGCAGCCGTAGCCTTGACCAACAATACCGCATATTGTATTAGATCTCCTTTCTGGACGAGCGAGAGCTATATGCCAAATTATTCCCTAATAAATTAAGAAATATATGAAAATTTTTAGGATTTCACACGTTCAAGAATTTGAACAAATGAATTTCCGAAACATGTCCATGTGATGAGAAATGTGTCGATAAACTCGGCATTTACGAGAGAATCTTCATCTACCTTTCTTGAGCTATTTCAGCCAATTACATCCAAATAAAACAGTTAATTTTCAAATGTATACTTACAATATTTGTATGAATTATGCCATAACAGACTTCATAACTTTCATAAATAAGTAAAGCACAAAGCTGAACGAACATTTCCTCCAGTTCTTCAATAGTAGCTATTCCTCCTCGAATTTCCTCCAGGACGGTGTCCAAAACTTCGTCGCAAAGCTGACATATAATGTCATTCTCGCGTACTTGAACGTTATTGCGGAATATGTGGCTCATATTCGCAGATCTCAGTAAAACTTGAAATTCTGGACTGAAGGTGCCAGTCCTAAAACGTTCCCTCATACCATTCCTAATCGAATTGGGTGGTACTACAAGATAGATCGTGTTGGGCATCAAAAGCGAAATAGATGGAAAACGTCCACTTACCTTCAGTAGCCTGGCCGACCGTGGCGATCACCACCACCAAAGAAATGAAAAAACCTAACCTCATTATGCCGGGTAACACTAATCACTGCTTCGTCGATTACCCCAATTTATACTTTTAGATTTAAACGATAAGATATTGTTTGCAGTTCCGATTATGGTCTTAGTGTTGATAACGTAGAAAATCTTATGTTTTGAGATGAATGATTGTAGAAAAAAATTATTTAATTAGTTAATAATATTAAAAATAGAGATATGGCGTGATATATGGTGTGATGCAAGATGTGCCAGTAGAACATTTCGCAGTTTAAAACACTAAACCAAACGAAAATTGAAAAATCAGCAGCTTTAAATTGAATTATCGCGTGATAGGTATGATGGCAACGTTGTTAATCTAATAAGATGCATATGTTATTGTAGCATTTGTGAACCGGACTCAAATACCCACCAAACGCAACTGAATTTTGTGCAGTCCCAATAATATTTGTCATTCATGCTAATCGACTTTACAAGTGCGTGCACTTATGTTTTATTTTAAACACGAAAATGGTAATTTTCCGATATGCAAAAACCAATTCGTAAAGATAATATTCATGTTCATTGACTAAAGGCCAAGCACTTCTGTTTTTAAACATGCATATTATGATTAGACAGATTACATTACTTTAAAAACATATCGTTTAATAAAATTTAAATAAAATTTGTTTTGTTTGTGAGGAATAACAACAAATATTTGCCAAGTGGACAAATGATCACGATAACCAGGGTATAATAGTATATTTCTCATATTCATACAGTTCTTGCTACGAAGAATAGCATTGCCACGTTTCATAATAACTTTTATAATTACAAATAAATCCAAGTAAAATTGCACTTCAGATTCTTCGCTCGGAATTTAACTAGAGAACTACCAGGGACAAAGGTAGAGAACAAGTTCATTAACAATGACATTTGTAACACACTTGAAATTGTTTATCATGATTTCGAACTTTAAAGTGATGATAACATCTGTATTGTTTTAACATATGGCATTTAAAAACGTTATCGTTCAGCCTTAAACTACTTTCTACATTTATTTGAAAAACAACCCAAACAATTAGCGAATTTTTCTCTTTAAGAATTTAACCAAAAAAAATATAACACATGCGTACAGGGTGACCTAATTTCCTGGAATTGTAAAATTGTACCTATTGTGTAAATGGTGGGACGTTAACATTGGTTAGTATTAGTATTGTTTGGTTACCATCACAGCACTAACCAAAACGTATTGACGCTGTACAGTTTCAGAATTTTGAGCGTATTTACCAATTGAATTACATAAAAGAAGAGTGAATACATACGATTATATGTGTTAAGTTAAGGGTGACGCAAACGTTCAGAGTGAGACGTGAGACAAACAATATCTAAATATCTCTTTGAGTTTGACAAACTTTGATAAATGTTTCGGAGGCGTTCTTATATAGTATCTAAAGATTCGATCTCTCAAAAATTGACCTTGCAGTTCGTTTTATTTTTTTTTTAAGGAAATAGATATACCTAAACTTAGGCGACTTAATACAAAATTAGCTCTAAATCTCTTAGAAGTAGATAGGTGAAACCTATATCGTATTGATTTATTTATTGATAGAGAAATGCACAAAGCAAAAATATTTTTGAAAGATGCTCTACGACTGCATTTAGAAAATTTGAGAAGGGACACTCTATACGTTCAGAGAATCTCCTCTGTGCATCGTAGTTTTTTTAAAAACGAGTTGTTCCGATTAAGTAATTTACTGCTGTCACGAATTTCACCATATTTTATCAATATAGATAAAAAGATGTTTGTACCTTTCACGGTAAGCGTCACACAATATTTGCTAAGCATTGCTTTTTTTTCTAGAAAATTGCATTGCTTTTACGTGAGATTCATGTGAATATGCACTTCCTGTAAATTGTTTGCAATACTTACTTGAACTCCGCTTCAGCCTGTATCGTATAAAAAAAAATGCTTTTTGTATGTCTGTAATTGTTGGGTCGATAAGCATTTGTACAAATTTAAATCACGTACTCGAATAGTGTGGCACTGGAACGGTTTACCCTCTATATATTTTAATATAAATTTAAATTTTCTTTGAAAATTCGGTGAATATATGAAATGGAGTCCTCAATGTTTTAATTTTGTTGTCTTTTTAATTCCAGTAAAAATACCTCAGCAACAGATAATCTTAAACCTCTTGTATAGATAATGTTTGAAATGAAAGAAAAAAAAGGGAAGTGTCCGATATCTGAATTATCTCCGATATACGGCAATTTTCATGTTTATAATGGTAATAATCGTCTTGATAATGAAATTAAATCCAAGCAATTCAAAAGCGTTTATATGAGCTGATGATTGCGCCTTGGTTGTCGTGATTTGGCGGTTTCCGTTTGTTCGTGTATTGCATTGCCGTATAATTTCAATACCTGTAGCTACTTACGTATGTAATTATCACACTACGTAAGTTGATCCTGAATTCGGTATTTGATTATATATCAAGTTGTATTGTTCTGTGTGTTATTTTGTTGATAATAAGTGAAACATCTTGTGCTAAAAGAGAGAGTCGAAATTGCGTATTTTCTTTGTTTCGGACTCTTATAAAGTAGTGCTTTTCTAAACTTTGTGGACATAAACAGCTAAAATTTTTTTAAGTATTTTATTTATCATTCTGAACGTTTTACCAACATTACAATAGCAACAGATAGTGCAAAACTTGTGCTAAAGAGTTGCGACCTACTTAAGCAAAATTCATTTAAAGTTTACATCAGTGCCCTTTCTTAAGGTACGCTCACGTATGCATATCATGGGTGTAAGATCTTCCAATTTCAGAAATTTAATTTTTTTTTGGATGTATATGCGGCACCTGAAGAGGACAAAACGATTAATGGCGAGTATTATGCTCTAAAAGAACAACGTTCGCATTTGGAGAAAAAAAGAATTCTGTTTCCGCAACATAATACACGCGTTCACACTTGTGTTGTCACTATGGCAAAATTCCATGAGTTAGGATACGAATTGCTTTCGCACCCACCATTCGGCAGATTTCGTCCTCAGCGGTTATTTCTTATTTCCGAATATGGGTCGACGGAAAAAAATTCGGCTCAAACGATGAAGTGATTGAAAAAATAAACGCCTATTTTGCAGGGTTGGAGAAATCGTATTTTTAAATGGGATGCAGAAGATAGAAAAAAGTTGAACTAATTGTCCTCAAAGGAGACTAGGTTGAAAAAATAAAATGAATTTTATACATAAAAAATATATTTTTCTTGCTAAACACAGGTATTTATCGAACTCTATATAATCAAGAGTGCCATGAAGTTGCAAAATTACTTTCAGAGATACCTATAGTAGGTCGTCGACGTGAATGGCCCAATTGTGCCAACGTATCATTTTTAAGATTATTCACGGAGGAAATCGGTTCGCACAGATTAGAATTCTTTGCACACTTTAAATTTCCGTCGCCGGCTTTTTTTTAACGTTCAGTACCGATTTAAAGGTCTATTCCTTCTATTCCCCGGCGAACATTACACACTTAACACTTCAACCAATTCAAATACGATCGTCAAACGCCGCGTCGGCGAACTGAATAAAGATAAGCATGCGAAAAGTTCCTACCTTTTTCTGTCGTAATTTGATCGCCAACTTTAGCCTGTTCAGATGCATCCTTTCACCGTGTTCAAAGGCGGGGCCCGTCGGATCGTGATTCAGCAGGACCTCCAATTCGTAGGAGCTCCTCGTGTGATCCAGAAGAGCGGTCGCGAAATCCTGGCATTGTTTCCTTAACTCTAAATACTCTAATTTAAATTCGTGTTCCATAAAACTCAGTCTGAAACGAAAAGAGTGGAATTACGCTCGGAGGCTGCTTTTCCCGGTGGGTATTTGTTGAAATTAAAGATTTTTATCGGAAAGTTAAAGCAAATTCAATGTTGAGATATATCCGCCTATGTAGATACAAACATAAATATACGTGCTTGGAGATTCAGAATACCGCAAACTCACACAATAATTCTACATTAGGCAATGTAGATTCGCTAACTTAAACGGCCCAAATTGTCAAGCTCCAATGCATATTTTATCTGTGGCAATCGTCAGGTCAGATCGAGTATATGAAGAATTTGGTTTTAGGAATTTTGTAATGAAATCGCATGAGTTTTCCTTCCAACTTTTCAACTATTCAAAGGTCTGTTTTAAAATGTAGTGGTTTGGTGTTTTTTAACTAACTAATTGATTTTATTGAAATAGCATTAAACGTGGATGCCTGAAATAGGAGAAGCGGAAGCGAAAAAAAGGAATAAGCATCTTCAAAAATGGAATGATAATTTTAGTAATACCTTTATAGAAATCATTAAATTGTAATATTGTCACTAATAAAAAGCTCAGGAAAGTACAAAATCTATTGACAAAGCTCAATAAGATTGCGCAAACGATATAACTATCACACTTGGTAACAATATCAACGCATAAAAAGAGTTTACAAACATAAATCAATAACGTAGGTATAAAATCATACAAAACAAATAAAAGATATAACGAGAAAAGTCAATGAAGCAATGCACAAAATGTTTCTGAGAGCTTTTTTTTCAACTTGTCTTGATATATCGGCTAGAAGGGTCAACACAATTACAGGCTATATAAGAGAGCGAAGAGATATCAAGAGATGAGAATGAAAAGAAACGACCCATTGTATAAACGTAATATTAAAGGAAATTGCTAATTCACATTACATACTACATACACAAGAGATAATGTACAGGTGTTCCAATTTTTTGGAATTTTGGAATTGCGCCCATCGTGTAAATGATAGATCAAAATTTTCAAGTAATGTAGCGAACCAGACACTTACAATTATTATTTAAAAAAAAGACAGCCTTTATATTATCAACAGATTTCGAGATATTTATAATTTTATATTTAGAAAGAGCTATTTCCGTCAAAAAAATTTTGTACAGTGATGTATGTCCTTAACATTGAAAGTATATGGTTTCCGATGTTGGTATTATTTAGTTACCACGATAACAGTGAACAAAACATACCGATACTGCTATTCTTAACTACTGACTCAAAATTTGAAACCTAGGTAACCAAACAAAATTAACACAAGGAACTACTTTGATACAATACGGTACTATTTTGAAGAATTACGTTTCTGATGTTTGAATTTGTTACTCAATATTAAACGCCCTGTACGTTTCGAAATTTTAGAAGTAGGTCCTGCCTTCATTTAAGACGAGAAAAATCATACTTAAGTTTTAAAAGGACAGGGAATCAAAACAAAGTAAAGATGAAAACAATCCCAAAAAGAAAAGACTTATTAAAGCAACTACTTCAAAGCCCAACAAAGAAGCTATTCCGTGCTCTCCAATACAGCAGATTGGTTACCCAGTTGCTTCTAATTTACCCAGTAATCTTCTAATTTTTTAAGTTATTTGTAAATTAACTTCTTAGCAGGCTCGCCCTGGTATATTAATCTAACCTCCACCAATATCACTCAAAATTACATTTAAAGCAATAGAATTATACTTCATCAACTACATCAAAATCACTTTCTCATTTCGACAACCTTCTATCTGATTTAGCTAGGGGGAATTTACAATTTTATAAGCGGTGAAAGTCTCTGAGATGGCTGTAAATGCTCCTTTAAATAAGCAATAAAAACAGTCTAGCCAAGTGATATTGCCTACTACACAACATAAAAAATATACGCTTGGAATTTTATCTGGATTTTCAAATACATAAAGGTCACTTAAGAAGGTCTCGTTTACATCGCCCTCAAGTAACCAAATCTGCATGGTAATATCGAGATTCTTCCCCTACGTTTCCGATTTATTTATGTATGAAATAAACTAACTGTAAAAAGACCATTTGTCAATAGATCGCTGCGGGAAATTGAAGTTCCTTTGTGGCGAACGATGTGACCATTGAACTGCATAATCGTATTATATATACCGCAGAACATTGATCAGAGCTCGCAGTTTAAGCAATTTGTATATATGCCGGTACGTGTAGAGATATCCAAGGATGGTTTCTATAAAATACGTGACAAAAATTTCAATACAAATTATCTGTGGTGACGCATTTTATATACTGCAGATGTACATATTGAGTATAATTAAGTAATTTTCTTTTCAGTTAATTTAAATCTTCAGACGAATTTATTATTTTGTTTATTGTTTTTGTCCATCTGTATTAGACACGTAGAAAAAAAATCAACAGTATTGACGCTATTGATACTATTAAATTTCTGAAAAGTTCCATGCCCCAACATAAAGGCGCCGTTTCTCATCAAGAATATTCTAGTAATATGCTTGCGCATAGGTTGAAAGGGACTTTTGATAATGTTAACCATGTTGGACGCTGACCTGTTGTTTAACAGTTTATGTCAGTCGATATAAGTGTTTCTGCAAAAATGGTAAATATCACCAATACTCCTACGCAACTTAATATCGAGATGGATGCTGTTTACGGAGATTCTGCATAATGTGAAATTTTGGACATTGTCGTACCAGCTTGGTTGGCGATGAATATTTGGGACGGCTAAAAACTACAACTACACCGATGACATCGGAAAAGTTCACCAAACGATGATTGGCGAACGTCGAACAATAATGCTGAACTGCAAATTTTGAAAAATCGATGCGATGTTTTTGGTTTTAAAGAATGAACTATTTCCAATTTCACACGTGCGTGAAAATAGTGTAAAAATTGGAGAACGGAACTAAATTCATCTTTATTAGCAGTTTCCGCAGTATTCATGATATATACAATTAAGAAAGTATAAATGCAGTGTTAGTATGGCAGAATCAAAACTTGTGACCCCATTGCACTAATTTGGCACTACCCTACGCGATCGCCACTTTTGAGTTGGACATAACCTTTGCAAAAATACATCCCCAATTTACCATTTCTAAAATATCCTCTTCCTTTTCATTCGAATTCCAGTTAAACTTAAACGTTACGCAGCTTGGTAAACGATCCATTCTCGAACCACATTTTATCAAGATCTAATAATAGAAAACACTGAAAATGAAATTTTGGCTTGTGAAATATTTAAGTAAGAATTTTTCCATAAGATTATAATTTGATTTTAGAATTTTTCCATTTTCAATAACACATAAGAACTTATCGCTAGTCCTATCGGTACACCATTTTTATATGCATTTTAACAACCTCGGGTGTCGGGCACCGTTCGATTTTTACAAGTAATATCCGAAGGCGATAGAAAAATGCAATTTGCCGCCGCTGCTGTTGTTGCTGATAAGTACAGAAAAGCCGAGCGATAAAAGCAGCACGAGCAAGTCGTTATGGTAGTAAATTCATATAACATACTGCCTAACATGAACGCTGCAATTGTTCGTGGGTAATCTTACCTGCGCAGCTCCCAGGAGAGCTCGAACGCGGTCAGTATGGGGTCCTTCGAAGACAGCGCGATAAGCGACGGTGAAGCTAGAGCACGATACGCGTTAATTCGAGACCGAGAGTGTCGTAAAGAGTCCTCCATTCGCGATGTCACACATTCATCACAACCGCATCTGAAACAATAAGTAGGGAAAAAATACAAATAATTGCAAACAACTTATAAGAAGGGATCAACCCAAAAAATCTTGCCATCTCGAAATTTTTTTTTAATTAATTGTGCATCTTTTTATGCAAACATGAGACTTCAGTAGCTGCTAAGAATTTTTAACATTTTATGTACTAATAATGTCCATGGATGGGGCTACAAAGAGAAAAAGCGTTTTACAAAAGGAAGGTTAGCCTTTCTACGCCTACACTCTCGCCACTGGTAACCTTTGTATCAAAGAATTATTTTTTCAGTTTAACATTTTCTTTCTAATTATTTCACGCTCCATATTAAAAAAAAATCAGTGTGTTTTAAATACGACCTTCAATAGGCGCCGTTTTTTCTTTGTTTCAACACATAGAACTTATTTCTGAAGTCAGAAATGAGATCACCTTTAGTCGAATAAATGTACCAGATATAAATAGAAAGTATTCAAAACATTTTAAACTTTCAAATATTTAATATACGACAACTTCTTCATTTGAACGCAGAGGGACGTTGTTATCGGTATGCACAATATGCTATTTCATTCGTATCACGTAACCCTACCAATTACCTATAAATTGGGATGACTAATGGGGCAATCATCTCCGGAATTCGAAATTGCTCAATATTACCGCAATTTGTTAAAAAATTGAATTTATCGACGGGATAATTTAATTTGTTCGGGAACCTACAAACACCAGACGTGCTTGATTTGATAAATTGGAATAAGATTCTAGTTTTATGTGCGTTATAAGTCAACGGGAGGTAAATTATGTTACTGTAAGCGGACGCATATCTACATATCCGTTATTAATCTGCACGATATCAAGATATTTCGTTTTGTAATCAAAAGAAATAATGACTATATCAGCTACGTGTTTACATTTTATAACGTATCGAGGTATGGATTCTGTCTAGCACAGCTAACGATGGATACTTTCCCATATAATTAGCTGCTGACGATATAATATCTAGTATTTAAAACGTCTACACCTCTGAAGTATAGCAATATTTAGTTTTAATTTATCTACAGCATTAGGTAAAAAATGTCGTTATTGAGGATATAATGAAACCATTTGGACAGCATTTATCAGCGCATAGTAAATGCATCCAGACGTAACGCGTAGACATACCACACCTTTCATGTTTTTATTTAAGCGCTCATAACACGCATGCCACTGCTATTTATAGCGGTATAAACTTAATTGGTAGTGCAAGTAACTTTACTAATTCTGAATTAAATAAGCTTTTAATTCAAATAATTTCCGTAAAATTTTTGGAAACCCGCGCCCACAAGTTTGTAGAAAATTCTAACTTTAGTTGTAACATATAGCTTTTCTAAAGCCCGTGAACGCATTATTTTTACACAGTTACAGCTTTAGCTTACATGGAATGATTTCAGTTAGTCAACTTCGGCTTATGCAACAGCGTCCAACAACCTCCAATCTTGCCCACTTCTCACTACATGTATGTTCAGCTAAATATAGTGAATCTACTTGGACTTTCCATCACTTTATTTTTGTTTTAAAGTTGTAAATGTTTGGCCTTGCTTAATCTTGTGGCCATTGTTTAAACCTTATATTATATCGTCAATAATCAATTTCAGATGATCTTTTGAAAAAGATAATAAGCCCATTGAAACTTACGTAAACAATCAATAAATAAAGTAAAGGAATTTAATTACTCAACAAATTGGCCAACAAGGTTCTAAAATTTCCTGCTGCTTTAGATGTTAAAAGATGAAAAACGCAAGTGCTAAAATTGCAGCATATGTCAATTATTTTTCAATTTAAACAAATAGTTTAACATATAATTTGAATGGTATCCGCGTATTCTTATTATAATTAACTGTCAAGTTTCGAGTGTAATTTTAGCAAAATACAGGAGGAAACCTTGCATAATAACAAAAAAAAATTACAAGATTCGTAATTCTAAATACAATTTTTGACTGTGTGTTTACGTATGCGGGCTTAAATATGCGCATAGACTCCCGAAATCAGCAATTCGTCCAAATGAACATTCGTAAATAAATAATCCTGTTTCCAACCGAGCTAAACTCAATAGTTCGCACTTCCTGATTAATCTAATTCAAATACAACGTATAATAAAGACTTGCTTATTTTTATACCTTCAACGCAACAAGTTTAACACGCGAAACGGTGAAAACTCTGTCGAAAGTTAGAACTACTGCTACTACATACGTGCACATGTATACGTATGAATAATCAACGCTAGACGAAGTTCGCGAATTCAAATGAAGCAATTGGCTAAACACGCTGATTTATTCAAGGATATACTATAGTACGAGAATATCCAAACCGAAACACGAGAAAGCTTTCGAATTACGTGCGCCAGAGGTGCAAAAGCGCTTTCGTAGAGCTTACAATGCAGCCGAGAAAAAGTATAAAACGAAACCACCACTAACTTCGTAACTTTTTCCGACTTCGATGTAACAACAATCTCGTCTATTTCATTGCGTGGAGGAATCTTTTTTTTTTTTTTGATTTAATGACGACTTAATCCCACACTTATGTTTTGTTACCAGAAGCTTTAATAAAGACAATTGTTTTTATCGTTAGTGCTCCAACGTCGAGTAAGCGCAAGGGCGCTTTTATTGCTGAAGCCTTTGTTTACTTTCACGTCTTGCAACAAAAGAGGATCTAAAGGCTAAATTTCATATACCCTCATCAGCAAATACCAGATTCATACAATACAAACATTTACTTATTTATTTTAAGCGGAAAACAATAGTTCACGTAATCTATTCAAAAGGTACTTTGTCGCTTTCGGGATTTCTTGTTGTCTGAATAGTAAGCTCAGATAATTAAAATAGAAATCCAAAACATTAGAATTAGAAAGTTAAGCTTCATGTAGATAATAGCATATTTAGGTTATTCATGTCAAATCACAGAGCCAACATTTCAGTAAACGGTCATCAATGCTGAATGCTTGAGGGCAAGGTATAGTCCAATAAATATTCAAACAACAGGTCGTAGTAATTTGAAGCCTTAGCCACATTTTAATCAAATTCTTGTAACACCTGATCAACAAGAGTGTTGCACACTTATATTAGTAAAAACGAGAGCAAACTAACATTCTCAAACCCTCCCAGTCTGTTCTCACTTGATCTTGGTCTATATTTAGTCCCAAATTCGGAAATGAATATAAAAGAAACGACGTATTATCTCAAATTATGCGTCTCTAATTAGCTAACTTAATACGAATATCTTAAACACAGAAACTGGAAGATATTTTAGTAAAAGTGTGCAAAGTGAAATCGGAATTACTGTTCACCGCATCGAAGAAACAAGGAAATTCATCACAAAAAGAATCGCAAGATCAATATTTACCCGAAGATAACTTAAAAAAAAAGTTTAAGAGTCTTAAACAAGCGAAAACCTCACTTCAAATTCCGCTTTTATAAGACAACCAGTACGAAGGAGAGAATCTCATCCTTCGCTAAATTACCGTAAAAGTTTCACTTTCGTCTTCTTTCATCATCTTCCATATTTTCCGATAAATTTTTATGCAAGGTAACTTACCGAACATCGTGTGGCATTGGTAGGGTTGCGCCTCGATCTAATAGAATTTTGATAATCTCGTAGTTGTCCCTGTGAGCCGATAATATAAGAGGTGTTATGTCGGGAGTGAAGGTGGCCGTATCCGGTGGCAGGGCCTCCCAACTCTGTAACAAAAAGAAGGCATTAAATTTCTGTATTGTACGCGAAGTTTATTGAAGTCGAAAGAATAAAAGAAACGGCAGGTAGAATAGGAGGAACAATGGCGGATCTTAATGCAGAGTTTCATTCTTATTTAGAAGGCGTGAATCGTTACAACGACTTACTTTCAAAGAAGTTCTCGGAATAATGTTAAGCGAACATCGCATTGTGTAGTGGTCGTGATATTAGGGAAGTTTATACATAAAACTAACTTTGGTTGAAACCACAATCACAACAACCACAAGCAGGATAAGACATGTGTGTACAGTCATAGCAAGCGGGGTTTAAATAAACTCTTCGGAGTGAACAGACAAGATAAAATCATGATTTTGCCAGATAAAGACATGCTTTACAAAGAATGACATTTGTCAAACTAGTTTACCATAAAGAACTCGAGATTACATACACAGAGTGATCAATAATTTAAGTAAATATGTTTTGAAAACTATTTTCAATACATACTTACAATTCAAGCTATTAACATAAAAAGTTCCTTACGTAACCACGACGGAAAAAAAGAGGACGCCTTAATGAGGCATCTAAATGAGTTAGATGTTGTAAGTGTTGTAGCCGCTATCGAGAATGCCACCGCTATTCGACAACTTTAGCTCTTCTATCATCGATCCTATATAAAATCGTTACCTTTTGGAAAAGAACCAATATTTAATCCCAAACCCCGGAGTTTTCGCACGCTCATACAGCAAAAGATCTTCGAATCGGTCGCAGAGGGACTCATACATAGAACACTTCTAACCAAATAGTTAGGAATAGATTTGAAACAAGCAAACCATAGGTTAAGAAGGCCTGTAGGCCTGCGTCTGAGGGCAGAGTTAGGCGCTGTATGTTCGAGCCTCGCTAGGATCAAATTTTCTAACTATGCTTCACCCTTTACCGCGATGGGGTTAAAAACATGTTTCATGATAACTCCGACGTTGGGGATCAACACTCTTCACAGTAAACTTTTCAGTAAACTAATCCTTCAAAGATACGTTGATCTCATTCTGGAGAATTATTTTACACCAACCGCCTATGATATAGGTCTAAATTTTGTCTTAGTGCAAGATAACGCTAGATCCCATACCGCGGCCATCACAAAAAAACATCCTACAGTACCGCGGGATTCTAGCTATGGATTGACGTTCACTAAATTACAACTTAGCTGCAATTCGTTTAAAAAGAGTCTTTTATAACCATAGAAGTACTATTCCATCATTCATATTCCTAAAAGCCATGCTTTTTCCCTTAAAATTTTCCAAAGCTGCGATGCAATAAATTCAAATTTTCTTTACTGATCGATTCATTTGATATGTATTTCACCTTCTGACATATGAAATAAGTAACGTATAATATATACATCTTGTCAAATCAATAAACTCAATTTGATGGGAAAAAGGAACAATAAAAAATCTCGTTCTCGTCTTGAAGAATTCCGTCGGATTTTCTCTTGGAGTTATTTACCTTTCATGTAAAACTGTGTCACGCTTCATTGGCAACCCGCATTCAGGGATACGGCGCTGAAAGTTGCTGACTTATCGTAACTTCTCACGAGAATCAATGCTCTTTTCTATATATGCATCACCGAGTATGCGTAAAGCATTTTCAGCGTGTAAAAAGTGGAGAATATCAACCCAGAGCAATCTTTTATGGGGAACACGAAGAACTCGTCTACCTAACCAAATATTTATTTGTATTAATTTGAATAAACGGTAATGCAATTGAGTTAATATGGAAACAAGTGAATGCCATACCACTTATAAATGAAATGAAATTATTAAATATTTGATTAACTGTTGAAAGTTTTCTTTGCGCAATTAGTGATGACGCGATAATAAAATTTGGTAACGAAATTACTCAACGCGAACTTTACAACAACAAACAAATTGTTTTTCGTTGCAGTAGTATATTATTAATGGATGTGGTGAATTATTAATTAAGTTATTAAAAGCCAGGTTTATTGTTAAAGCACACTTAACACTAAAACTTGATCCAGCGCTCTAAGATGGATTTGTTTTTATTTAATGAATATCCATTGAAGATATGGTGGAGGCCTTTCATTAAAATTAACCTTTATTATTGTTTTCAAACATAGGATCGTTGTAATTTTTCTATATTTTAAGCATGTTTGATTCTTTGCCGCTGGCTTTCTTGCAGCAAATGAGCAATGAGAACCTCAATTTTGCTACCAATATTCTTTTTACTAATAAGGCCGACTTCACAGAAAATTGAGTTTTTAATTTCCACCATATCCATGTATGAGACATTGAAAAACCTCTCTTTATTATGGAATCCAGACAACAGATACGTTTCTCAACGAACATGTTGTTTCACCAAACCGAACCAGGCGCTGCTCATCTAAATTTTCGCCAGGAAATAACGGGTGGTCTTTTAGACGATTCTTTTGAGTCAAAGACAAGAAATGTCGTTTCAGCACGATGATGTTCCGATAGATTTTTCGGCTGCTGTTAAAAAGTATTTGTACGAAACTTTGGGATAAAAATGAATAAGAAGAGAGGGACCTATATTATAGTCATAGTCTGTAATATCGCCTGATTTAAACCTCTTTGATTTCTTTCACTGGAAAGCTGTAAGAGTGAATAGATCAAGTTGCCACCAAATCCAAGCCATAACGTAAGAATTTGAAGATCTTCGCGACAGATATGCCGTGGCTGCTGTAAAACAGAGCAGAGCATTTCCAAATTCTACCTTTGTTGTTTGTCCATAAATTATATTGTTTGTACCTAATAAAAAAGCGGTGTAAACACAAAATGTTTTACATCTCCGAAACCCTCTAAATATTTTTGACCACGCATTCGAAACATTAACCACTAAAGCCATTATTTATTCAATTACGAGAACATTAACGATTGTTTTAGTATTGACTGTGGTACCGCTCATATTAAAATAGGTGTCTGTATATGAAAGAATTTTACCAACTAAAATTAATTAATTGTTCAAATCATTAAACACGATGTACGATAAACGCATACACCTAAATTAAACAAACTGCAACAGCCATGAAAAATGATTAGTTTCGTAGGTCTCATTTTCTGCGTGTTGCAAATATAACACTTCGTGATTTTCGAATACGTAATTTTTGAATTGCCGACGTGCTAAGTAAGCACTTTCAATTGCATCTGCTCTAATACGTTAACAGTTTACGCTATGTTATATTTAGAACATAGATAGAACCATATATTATAGTATCCTTAAAACTTTTTACCGTACACATTATGTTGCTGTGCGTTTCTGCTTCTTATGAAAAACAACATGGATTACTATTGAATGTTAAAAATGGATTGTTGTCTCTAAAATATAATCAAATTATTACATTTTTGCTTGCATTGCTAAAAATGGTGAAACTTTCCAAACGTATCTCACGGAAACGGAAAAATCGAAGTATGTATCTTTGTCTAAAACCACTCATTATTTTACCATTTCTCTTAATACGAGGATTACCTTTTAAGATTCGACAAAAACAATGAAAGGGAAAAAATTTGTTACAAATCCTTTTATTCTTTTCCAAATATTCGCCATTAAGATTTGCAGGCGTTCGAACTAATTCTCGAAACATTTTTTTTCCACTTTAAAGGTGTTATCTCCACAACTTGGTTCTTGAAGGCTTCAACAGTTTGTTGAGGTGACAAAAATTGTTGTACACGCAGTTTTTGTTTGACATTCGGGAGCAAGGAAAGCTCGTTAGATTGTAAATCAAGCGAATCCATGAAATGAGAGACTAATTCGGTGTTTTTTCTTTCAAATAATCAATCGCTTAATGTTCTGTGCGAAAGCACAGGACGATGGGTGATCCGACGTTGTCGAATGTTTTTCCTGGCTTCATCGATGTACTATTTAACATTAACTGTTCTTCGATGCGACATGTCCAGTATAACGAAAGAAACAAGCAATCATTTTCTTAGAAGTGTTTCGTGAAATCGCAGCTTTTGTTTATTGACAAATGGGGAACACACAAACATGCGATTGTTGCTTTCTTTCCGCCTTTACGAATATATCCAAATTTCATCACCTGTTACAATGGATGGGTTTTGTTCGCTTTCGAATTTTTTCACCAAGTGACACGAGCTTTTTCTTGTGCTTGGGTTAATTTGTGCGGAATCCATCGGGAACAAATCTTTTCCATACCTAAATGTTCATGTAAAATCGAATGTACTGCAGACTTCGATATGCCTAGAACTACCTCTATCTTACTGTAGGTCGAATCCTCAGACTCTTCAATTAAGTTCAACAACCGATTTCGATCGACATTCACGAAGTTCATCGTTGATCACGACCAAATTTTGCAAGCCAGTTGTAAAACGAGTCTTAGAGGGTGCCTTGTAAAATTTTATTATTTTCTATGCTATTAATACTGTGATCTTTTTGCAAAAGCGAACTGAAAATTTTGCAAAGTCAACATCCGGCAAATTCTGAAATTATCCAAATTTTTAAGTGCGTCGTACGCTTCCATTATTAATTTAGAAAGAGTAACAGGTAAGGAATAGTAATATGGAAAGTACGAAAAAAATAAACTCCATAGTGCGCTCAAAATATGCTAACGACAAAGAGAAACAAGCTAGCGATCTCCCGCTTTAAAGGAAACAACCACCGGAGCAGGGGATTTATCACGTACTCACTTGGAAAGGGGGTAAGGTTGTATGCACAATGCATAATAGAGGCTGCCATTGTATTTATTGTCTATGCACAAGTAGCAAAGCATGTAACTCACGTGAGGTTCTCCAGGCTTGTGTATCGTTTCTTCGTGGTCTAATAGTACTTCAACGGCTTCTACGAACTCCTCGGAAATGGCGTGAAGTAGGGCGTCCTTAGTTTCAACCTTGTGTTCGATAAGTAACTCAACCATCTCTAAGTTTTCGTTATCTATGGCCATAAGCAATGCACTTCTGCCAAGCGGATCTACACAATTGATATTTATGTAACCCGTTTCTTCCGCGCGCTGAAGCATCCTGCAATAAAGCGAAAAAGAAATAACTTATTTTGTCGTGTGTGTTCCAACGTTTTCTTATTGCGCAATAGTTAAATTATGCTAATCCTAAAAATATAATCATGTAAACGAATTTTGCAGTTTAATTGCGATGTTTATGTACGTACGGCCATAATTCGTACGTTTCAATGAATACTTACGTAAATTCAGCAGAAGATTTACGAAGAAAGTTAAAGAGTAAAGATGTGTCTTGGAAGTTCGTAGTCGGTGAAATTAGTGAATTGAGCCAATCCAACGAAAATATTGTTGGTGTTATATATATATATTTCGGCTACGGGAAGAAGAAAAACTTTCACATGTGTATTTTTTATTGGTACAACAAATAATTGAACATTTTAACACAATTTAAAATTAAATAATTTTGAAAACATTGAGGAGAAACACTGCGTAACATCACCTTTCTTCTTCGTACAAGGCTTGGATTAGTAGCCAGCACACCCAGGGTAATTAATAATAATGAACCAGCTATCAACAACGACATACACTGCCGTTCAGAGAAGTTCGGTCGGTTGGTAAAAAACATGAAAAGGTTACAGAAACAAACGAAACTAAAAACAAAATGCAATTTTATTGTATGTACAGGTAAAAAAGACAAAAATAAATAAATAAAAAGTTATTCTGGTCTAATATAACATACTGAACATTATATTTTTTTTTCGTCGAAAAAACCTCCTTTGCTGTTAATCACCGCTCGAACTATTCTAGGCATTCTTTCGATAAGTTTTGTTAAAATGGATTGTAGAATGTTAATCCATTCATGTTGCAGAATATTTCGTAAATGTTCTTGTGAAGTTGGGCATATTTTTCGGATCCTCCTGTCCAGTTCATCCCACAACAACCCTATAGGGTTCAAATCTGGGCTTTGTGGGGGCCGTGTCATTACTTGCAGGGTGTGCTGTTCTTCTTGCTCCTTTAGATAGTTCTTACACACTAACGCAGTGTGTTTTGAGTCGTTGTCATGCATGAATGTAGAGTTACGACCTTTTATACGCAATCCTGATGGCACTGCATGATTCTGGAGTATTGCAAAATAATTTTCCTTCCCCATTACACCCTGCACTCTGCATAAATCTCCCGTCCCAGCAAAAGAGAAACATCCCCACACTAACACAGAACTACACCCTTGCTTCACTGTTGGCACAATGCAGTCCGGGATCACCTTTCGGTTTTAGATCTTCGGACATAAACTCGTCGATTTTGCCCAAAAACCTCAAACTTTGACTCGTCACTCCAAAGCACGTGTTTCCAATCATCTAACGATCAATCTAGATGAGAACGGGCTCACTGTAGCCGTTTTGCTCTGTTGCCCCGACGTAATAAGAGTTTTCGAATGGCAATGCGTCCGTGAAGGTCCGCTTGTTGAAGTCGACGTTTTACCGTACTCGCCGAAACTTGTTCTTCACGGCCGCGATTGACTTCGGCTGCTATTTGTGGCGCTGTTAATTTTCTATTGCGTTTGCTTAACAATACAATTCTCAAATATTCAACTTTTGTTGTTTTCCTAGATGCTCCAGGACAAACACGATTTTCTATAGTTCCAGTTGTCCGATATCGCTTTATGATGTCATTTACTGTTGAACTTCTCTAATTTATTTTTTCAGCAATTTGTCGCCCCGAATATCCTTCTTCAAACAGCGTAATAATGCGTGACCGTTTTTCTACACTGGTAGGCTTGCCATGTGCCATTTTGAAGTAAATTTTCTTAAAACTTTCGCGCAAAAACGACAGATGCACACCAACACACGTTTAACAGTAAAATGAAGCAAATTTATATCTTTACGCCTGTGATAAATAAACAAGAGTGATGCTGCGGTATATTTCCTAAATGTATTGTTCGTTAATAATCCCCAAACGACCCGTTTCAAAAGATCGGTACTTCCGAAATATTTCTACTTTACATAATAATTTATGGCTTTAATCCCTTAGAAAAGGGTGTATGCTTAATATTTGTCTAATTTTATGTATTAATAATTGTATACAGTGTGATATAATAGATTTTTATTGTATGACTGAACTTCACTGAACGGCAGTGTACATACATTTAAAATTTAATTTGTTTAGCTTCACTACCACTTCTAAAATCACTGGATATTATATGCCTTTTAGCTGAGCTGAAGATGCGTTGCTTTACGAAACCAGTCTCCCACTTCATCGCATAGAATTTTGTAGGATAACGACCTTTTCTCATTTTCAATCCTTCATTATGTTGTTCCGTGCTTCCATTGTGCGATTTGCCAAAAAATACGTACGACATTCGAAAAGCAATAAGCCAATTGTGTATCTACTAATTACTCCCAATATTCGTCTGCATATTAATCGATCACGCCTACGCAATTACAGTATTTCTGCATTACTCCGGCTGCAAAATATAACAGTGAGTGTTTGACCAATTTATCGGAACACGCGTTTAGGCGCGAGAACGTTAGCAAGTTGAAAACAGGCCTTGACAGTAATTCTAAAATAAACAGCTTTGCATAATTTAATAACCAAGGCTGATGCATGGGGTGGCACCCTGTTCAGCGTAACTCGTGATGTATAGGCGGTGTTTCGACTTTATTGTGACGTAATAATTCGTAAGCATGGTGAATAATTCTTTCAATATGATTAGTGGATGGCTGAGAGCATTTATCTCCACACCTTGTTTGAATTATCATTTTTAAATTAAGTAAAAGCTAATAGATTTTATAACGGAAGAGATGAGTTGGTAAATAATTATAAAACAGCCTCCACTGTAAAGTTATGTTAATTACTCGTTAAACATTAAACATTGGCTAATTGGCTTGCTTAAGAGAATTATTAAGCAAGCAAATATAACCTTGTATAGTTAACGATCCATTATAACTAGAGATGACAAATGCAGATGAAAATATTACTATTTTGCTGCAACTAGACAGACTCGTGTTTTGTCGACTCTGAGGGAAACCAGTAGGTACACGAATCTATTCTCATGAGACGAACAGACACGAGTCTGTCTAGTCGCTGCAAAAAAGTAATAATTTCACCTATCTTGGTCATCTCTAATTATAACAAAAGCTAAAAACTACCTACTTCGCCATTTTGGACAAGCAAAAAATTAAACGAAATCATAGATTGCTCTTGGTAAAGCATTGCATACACCGAATCAGACCGTTTGGGTTTAATTTTAACATTATTAGCGAGGAGAAACAACCACTGTAGATATCCCTCATGCGAAATTGCAAATATATTGACATACATACGCCAAATTTTAGCGACGCTTTACTCATGCCCAACATGTCGTTGCAACTGTTTAAAGCAGCGCCATACAAGCGTTATTTACCATACGACGATTATTTGCGTATCTCCTACCTATTTAGCGAATTATTTATTAACAAGCAGTTGTCTACACATTTATGTCATTCAGCAAATGGCAAGTAAATATTTCAACCACTACGGAAAGCTCCCAAATATTGATGCAAAGCTCTATTTAACTATCAAATGAATTATGCATATAGCACTTTATAATTGTTAATTAATTGTGAAGACTGAAACATATATATTACTTCAGAAAGAAAATGGACCAAAAAGGGTAATTACACTGCGGGTGCTTGTGTATCAAAAAAATTCACACGGATATATGGACCGAAGACCCCATTCCAGGTTTGACGAACATTTGTTTTCTTTTATGTGCAACTTCGAACGGGAAATAATTGCAGTTTGGGGAATACCGAAATCCCTCGATTCACATTTGTCGATGTTTGTTAAATAATAAACAATCATTTGGGATGGGGCAAATAGCGTTACCTTTATATAAAGACAATTACCCGTTTTTCAGCCCTCTCCCACTATCCCGGGAGTTTTAATAGGTAAATACATTTCCAGCCAACGATAGCTACATAGAAACAACATAATTAGTTTCTCTTCTGATAGTAAAGTTTGGTAAAGCGTGGAATATATTATTAGTGAAATCTTAAGAAATGCTATCAATAACAGATGAGCGATGAGACCCTAAGACGAACGTGGGTTTTAGCGCTAGCTGTTATAGAAGGTGGACATGCTTAGAAGTGATTTGTCCATAAAAATAATTTTAACGTGGCTACTTAAATAGAAAAAGCACGTTGAGAGCATCTGGTACTCCCAATAATAACATGAAAATACACATGTAATAATAGTTTTGTCAAGATTAGAAGAAATGATTATTATTTTTAAATATTTTTATTTTTTAATTGTAATCAAAGGCACTGCCATGAATACGGATGTTTTCTTATTTTCATGAAAGTCTCTCAAAATACATAGTATAAAAGGAGATTGACTAATTGAATTAATTAATTGAGATCCAGAAAAAAAGACCAGAGAAAGGGAAAAGCTCGTCTAATACTCGAATAATTACTAAGGGGAGCTATGTTTAAGTTAATTAGATAAAAAACATTGCGTCCTTCGCAAACGCTCGATGAGGATGGTAGCAAATTGCTTGCGTAACGATTTTATAATGTGGTTTATTTTAAACACTAAGCTTGGATTTGGGGTGGATGTCGCTAAATAAAATAAGAGGGAAATTAAAACCGTGGCAATCTAATGCATCAATATATTTTTATCGAATACATTATCGAAAATTTGACGCTAAACTGCCGTTAATATCCTATTATTTTTTATCTACAGGCGGTAGTTATCTTCTGCCACTTACGCCGCTATAAATTTAACGTATACGACATTTACTTAAAATTCACTTCGCCTTTACATAATCTGTGTATGGCTTGTGATATTACGTCTCTTTTTTACGATAACGAACCCTTATATCTATAGCGCAAAACAATTTTCTTGGCATAGTAGATTACCCATTTATCGAGAAGGGTTAAGATAAATGTCTCAATAACTGTATAACTTGCGTATTGCCAGGTGTAAAGATACTGTATTCATGAGTATCGACATTTATATGTTTACCCTATCCCTAAGCATAAACCGAGATAAAATTCTACATATAACATTTCACCCTCCATAAAAGTTTTGGGTGTACAGTCCTAACAGCTCCCTTGGCTTTTGAGCCAGAATATATTTATGGAGGAGTAAAATACTTTATGTCATATATTGTTTATGTACAGAATGTGAGGCGTAAAGAGCATTTGTATACTTTAACATAATTGGTAATTTAGGCGTTTTGGCAGTTAAGAAGGTTAAATACTTCCGCCCATTATCTAACCAATTAACTTATATAAATTTAAGACCTTACCAAGTCCCACCCTAGTAATTTTGTTGCCAAGTAGTGTATGAAAAATTTGCGACACACGCAATAATTATTTTGTAACAGTTCTAATAACAATAGCTTAAATTGCATTACTAGATTGATCAGTAGAACTCGATTTCGTACCTTTCAACTTATTTTTAGCAGATGCCGGGTGTTTATATTCCTCCTTGAATATTGAACAACAATGGACTAATAACTTGTTTAATACATAAAATATGATTTTGGTGCATTTGAAATGAGCAAAAAAATTGGTTAAAAATATTCCAAAGCGTACAAACATTCCTGGGAGGACGTTGGAATTCTAAACATCAATAATAATAACAGAACTCTACCCATAAAGCCCAAACAGGTTGGAATTAGAGTTGGCACTAAATGTACTAAATCAGTTCTTGAGAACGCATATCACAGCTAGCCGTTCAGAGAATCAGTTCTTGAGAACAAAATTTAACCATTCAGACACTCAGAGTTTATTTATTCGTCGTCGTTCTTATCGTTCACGGCGTCTTTATCCCTCTTGTTCATATATTCGTTGAACTAAAAGATGCTGCGTAATAGAACGTAGCACTTTAGATATCGTAATTAATAGACATGACCAATTATTACTTTTTTGCAGTGACTAGACAGACTCATGTTTATTCGTCTCATGCGAGGGGGTTCGTGTTGCCTACTGGTTTCCGTAAGAGTCGACAAAACACGAGTCTGTCTAATCCCTGCAGAAAAGTAGTAATGCACCTGCCTTTGTCATCTCTAGTAATTAGTTCGTTGAGTATCGGCGGGTCAAAATAAGTTTTACCTGTGAAATTCTATTTTTTACAATTTCTACATGTAATAGAGTATATTATAAGTCTGTATAAAAAATCGAACGAACCACTTTAGATATCTGCTCATCTGAGAAAATAAGTTAAATAAGCAGCTGTATTTAACAAACAAAATACCGCAAAAGATTAGAAGCCAAATATATAGATAGAAATAATATATACTCCAGTAATATAAACAGAACATGAAAGAAATAAAATTCTTAGTAATTATGAAATTAGTACAAGCTAATTAAAGAAGATACTATGACGAATAACCAATGAGATTGACCGAGAAATTTACCGTATTCCAGGTTAATTGGTTTTAATAACATCCCCAAATATTCGAGCGTAACATCTATTATGGAGCAATACAGATTTAATGCAGAATTCTGATATTTAAGAGGTTTCTCCTGTTGCCAGAATGCGGCAATTAAAAGTAAAGTTACTATACTAAAACCGTTTTTATTTTCTAGTTTTATCTGTCCGCCTTCCCATTATTCTGTGTCTCCGGTGTTTTCTTTGCCTTTACATATACATAGAGGCGTTTTAATCTGCATTTATATTTACTGGAAACAGAGTTTTATTTATATTTAGACCGGGCGTGGGAATTTTACCGTCCCGCTTCCTGGTATTGGACTCTCATTGTTTATTTAATTTCGTAGTTTTTCTTTCTTTATTTACACTGTGGTTTTATTTTATCGATTGAAACAGTTGATCTCAGAGTTCTTTCGTCCAGCGTTTAAAAGACCCCACCAGAAAATGCGTCTGTACCCTTCGTCAGATGATGAAAGTTCTCCTCAATTTGGGTAAGCTACTAATGAGGACACCTCTACACTTCATAACTGTAAAAGGGACGAATACGACTATACCTCTGATGATTACAGTCTTATATAAAAAGACTGCATTAAATACTAACTCAGCACAGTGCTCAATCACTATCTATTCTATTCTCAATGGAAGCAAGGGTGATTATAACTTGTGTCCTCTGTTGCAAGTGCTGCTAATGACACTATCCCTATTGCCTCGATAGCTTCTTTAATTGGCAAAATGAATGAAAAGAAAAAGTAGCGACAACGAGAACAACAAGAAAAATAGGAGACTTCCCTCGTCAACGTTGACATTACAACAGTTTTTGGACATCCCTCCCTTTCTTTCAAGGGTCAGAAAAATTATTTAGCTGCAAAAAGACGTCAGATACTGCAGAGAGACTAAAGCGTTCAGTTGGTGGGATTGATTTTGATGTAATTGAATCGTAACGGGAAACCAAACGTAATTGGTGGTGGCGCTGCTGATGGGGCCATTCGTAAGATCAAGAAAGTTTTCAAACCACAACATTAGTGATGAGAATGGACGTAATATTTGCCAATAATCCCTGTTTTATTATACGGTCTATTTACTTGGCTCTTATACACGCCCAGTAAATGTTTTTCGCACCACAAGAATCCGCTTCTCATTTAATTTTACACATCGATCTTTGAATATTTACGAATTTCTCACATTTTGTGAATATGGCGCTTCCATATCTATATTAAGACCACGATGCTTTGTGCCGCTTCGAAGTATTTTGCACCGGGAATAATACATCACTACCGACTACTCTGGAGGTAATTCTAGACCGTTAATCGCGAGTTGCATAACAAATTTTAAATTGTCTACCAGGGGAAGTATATATCGCATCAAAGTTATTTTAAACAAGTTTAATTAAAAATTAGCGATAAACTTGACGACATTCATACAGAATGACATTAAGTTATACGACTTCTGTTTCATTCCACTCTCCCTCCTGGCATTAATTAAATTAACAAATATCAAAATTAATAATGCGGAAAAAAGAGGCACTTTTCTAAACGTCAGACCAAACGGAACAGTTTTAATTTTTACTTACCCGAAGTAAATTGGAAAAGAAAGAATAATGCCAGAGGGATTTATAAAGCTTGCAATGTTTTCAAGCGTCATTTACTTCGTGGTTCGTTTCGAAGAAATGGTCCTAAACTGTAGTCGCGGAAAGGAACTTAAGCGACCATGGAAGTTAGCCTTTGCGCTTTTAAATTACTACTTTTAATCGCGACATTCGATTAGGGTTTAGAGCAATTAAAACCACCTCTAGAACCCCATTGAATTTGTGAGAGGTTTTGGGGAGGTGCTAGGCGGTGCATTTATTAACGTCATTCGTTTACGCCTTGTGCGCTTGTGAAAATAAACGACGTCTTTATTACGCTTGGACTAAATAAGTTTATAAACAAAGAAACGAGGATGATTGACGAGTGTGTGTGTGTAGAGCGGATAGGTATTTAATAGTTTCTGCATTCCTTATTAAATTTTTCCTTTAATTGCCAGTGAAATTTCTTAGCTTAGAGCTAAGAGTGTTAAGAGCGCATCTAGTTGCAGTTTCAAGCAAATAAATAGCCACGTTAAAAATTGTCGGTGGAAGATATTTGTTCAAAAATAGAAAAAAATTACTCCAACCATTCTATTAGATAGGTTTCAATCTGTTGAATAACTTAGCTTTTGTTGCGTTTTTGTGTTCAGAGCTTCATGTTTGGCTTGAAATGAATTAGCGTTCGAATTTTGTTTCGATTGTCTTACTCCTTCAGTTTAAGGCTAAAAGAGCTAGCGCCAACAGAATTAGAGTTAGAGGTTCGCGAATTTCGAAATGGAAAAGTACTCATCGAGGTCTCGAAAATGTGTATCTAGACCAATAAACCCAAGATAAAATCGTTATATGTTGTATAATAAAGTAATCCCCACACATCTGGGCGAATAAGGGATTAAATTAAACGAAAGAGACGAGAGGAATAAATGGATATCGTTTAGGATTTAGGAAGACGGGTTGTGTATTTTATATCCTCTGACATCAGACACACTTGACATATTTATGCGCCGAAAAATTTTAATATAAAGCTAGCACAGCCGATGTTGACAAGGGAACGCGCCAGATGATATTGAACGTTCTCATATAGAGCTGTAAGCTAGATGTGTTTTCGTTCGTCGCCCTTACGCTTAGGTTTAAAGTACGAGATGCTTTTATAAGAAGCAAGAGGTAATCATCAAAGAATTCATGGTATGTGAGACCGATGCCATCAACTTCTTGCTTTTTTTTAAGTTTTAATCTCCTATTTTGCTAATATAAAGATTCTTATGAATGACAGCAGATAAGATTAAGAAAATTAATGGAATAAGTTTGGAAGGCGAAATTGGTTAAGAGGAGCAGCAATTATCGAATTCTAATTAATGCCATTCTGATAGGCTACGCAATCCAATTCCAATATCCATCTAAGTTAAAATATACTCATTCAAATAATAATGCTGTATTCAATCTTGTTTCACTCCAAGCTTGTAATTAAAACGAGAGCTGTGGACATTTTTCACTCATTATGGGAATTTTCCGTTCTACGAGATTTGAATATTAACGCGAAAATCGGCTAATATTGCAATTACTGTCTCGTTGCGACTTTATATCATAAGAGGGTTGTAATTTGTATTTCACAGTTATACAGCCTCGTAATATTGCAATCGTTCATCTTGTACGTTTTACGATAAAATTTCTTTGATGTTTTACTATCCGTTTATTACTCTCTCACTTAAACATAACAATTTACAAAGTTCCGTAATGAAAGATGGACTTAAAATTATGTTTTATTATAATCCCCGATCCGACGTGTACCCGACGATTTTTGCTAAACGTTTCAGTGCGCTTCATTCATTTAAATTTGGCATCTCAGACGGCACGTCAGATTTTATTCGAGAAAACAAGTAAATGTCTTCAAAATAAATTTATTTAGTTTTCCGTCTTCTTCTACACATCGAAATTCGTTACTGTATTAGACTGCAAATGCTATGAAGTTATGGGATTTGAATTCCCTTTGCTATTTTGCTGATAAGAGCTTCCAGATTTTACGCGTTGTCTCTGCATCTTTGAAGGATTGTACAAACCTGTCAGACAACTTGTTGCTAACTTAATTTCGTATTTAGCGAAGCCGCGGATTTGAAGGTGAAATGATATGAATAAGAAATTTGCAGGACGTCTTCTTAAAAAAAAAGGCAAATGCAAACATTTGTTGTTTAGAAGACGCACACGCGAAAAATTTTTGCTAATTTTAGCACAACTTAGTGAAATATTAGTAGTATAGTAGTCCCAGTTAGAGAAGTACATAATACTACGTCATCATTATCCGCGCGTGTGTGCAAATATTTTGAACACTATGGAGAGTCTAGAAAGCAAGAAGTCTTTGCAAGAATACAGAAAAATGAAACGCCAAATAATTGCTCTAACATCTCTAACCTCTTCGTAAACAGTAACGGAGACAATTGATGCTTTGGATGATTACAATATCAAAATTACTTTTAATTTGAGGGTTTTGATGATTACAGATTTTTACCAAACAAACAACCAAAAGCGTTTCATTGCAGAAATCGCTTACAGTGGGCTGGTGTAGGAGGAGAATTTGAAGGTGTGGAAAGTAGCGTCTTTTTATTCTATTCCTTTTGTAAGAATCTTTACTATGTCCTATTTGCAAACCTATCCAGTAAAAGAAGCAATGAAGGAATGTTGGATTAGATTAGATAAAAGAGGTAGTTTCTTAGCGTGTTCCACTAAAACCTTTTCAGATCCATTGTCATCTGTCAATTGCTAGATCATTTACGTTCGCTTTGCCTTTCTCATCAGACTTAAGAGCTTTTTGAGATCTGTGTTCGTGTTATCTGCACGTTATTTCCTCTCTCAGGCCCAGGTTGCTCCTATGCCTTTTGCGTATCCGGACTTCTACTAGCAAGCTTATTATCGTTTTACGAGACTCTCTGTCTCTGGCTAATAGGCCAACTGTAAATGTAGGCATGTATCGGAATATTTATCATGGTTCATGAATATTTTGGATAGCTATTCTGTAAGAAAAAGTCGTCGGTCAATATCTTTTGCCAAGAGTACAAGTGCGAGAAATTTTGGATTGGTAGGGGTGAACCAATAGCGTGGCCATCTCTGTCTTTTGATTATTTAATTCCAATAGATTTTTGGCTGTGGGGATAGATAAAAGATTTATTTTACTGCGCCTGCCAGAGTGGATTACGTTATTGCCCGAATTCACGTAACAATTTTTTATTTTGAATAATAGAACACATATCCAAAGCCTAGAGAGTTAATATTGACTCACCCTGTATATATTGATACTAAATTAATCAACTTGCGGTACTTATACGCAAGCAATTTCAGATCTGTAGGCCTTTCGTAATCGTCTGTTCGTCAAAAATGCAAATGTTTTTGAGCAGATCTTGGGGATTTTATCTTCATCCGTATTCGCGAAATTCTTATTTCTTTTCAAATTGATAACCTCTATCTTTTAGGAGGCTTTACAATGTAATTCATCCGTGAAATTGAATAAAAAGTGTCTTGACGTTTATGACATGAGGAAGCTTCATTCCAATATATATTTTCGACATTTTCGCAAAGTTCTTCCGTTTAGAATTGGCTCAACCTTTTCTTTTATTCTACACATGCAAATACATTCGAAATTTCTCAAACACAAGGTGACAAGGTGACGTTTTGTGCTAGTTATAAACTTGAAATTAGAGAAGAAACTTCAATAATGTAAAACGCATAAAAATGAGAAAGGAACACGCGTACTTAAACCAAAAACTATGTAGCAATGAATAGATTTTCAAATTCCAAGTGACTTAATATGCTTTAATACTTCATCAAGAGAATTGTGATTCCTCTAAGAAAGTCCACATATTTCATTTCAAATAATCGCTACCCGATAAATTAATACTTTCAACATTTTTCTATTGGATTTTAGTAAAAACGTGATCGGCCGCTCAATAAGTTTCGATTTTGCTGCTGGTGTTTTTATACAATTACAACCACGCTCTCAAACAAAACAACACGTACTAGACGTGAAAGGTTCCCGTTGAAACGAAAGGAACTGGAAAATAAAGTACACGCAAGGGTGAAGCTCTTATAATGAGAATTTCAGAGCTCCTTTTGTATACACACTCTCGCTTTTTCCGACGGTTTGGCGCAAAGAAAATAACATATCAACCGCAATAAAATCGCATTTTTATTTCACGATTCTGGCCGAGAAGGATCGAAACACATAATGTCTGCTCCTTTTTAAAGACCTAGAATGGTTGCAAAAACCCTTCGTTTGGGGTTTTGCTAGTGACACTGTATTTTTTCTTCTTATGCTTATTAATATGAGTAATAAAACCTACACAGATGTCATGCTCTTTTGTATTATTCGAATAAAAAGCTTTTGCCACTGATTATGACTTCAAATATAGAATAGGGTTTCTTTGGCCAAATGTTACTTCACACCGCCCCTGTCTTTTGGAAAAGAATCATATCAATCCTCAACTCCAATAGGAGTTTCAACTATGTAGTAGGTCCATAGTTTCTCTCACTTATTTCTTTAGTTATGATGTACTTTGATATTTTGATTTTTTATTAATTAAATTATTATACCCACCCAATTCTGTATTTGTTCCAAATTTACACGTTTAGTTGAGAGTTAAGAAACAGAGATAAGAAACAGATGCAAAGGTTTCTACGATAATATTCAACGATGGATGTCGAGAATGCCCGCAAGTAATGTGGAAGTTTGCAGCTGGTCATACTGAAATTTACGACAAACCATGCGTGAAAATCGGCGGATCGCTCTAGATGATCTCTTTATTGCGGTTCTCAAAGTTTCCCGAAGCACCATTCATCGAACTTCGACAAAAAGGTATCGCAAAATATGCAATATCGGAAAGTGTGTGCAAGATGGATCCCGTGAATGCTCAAAAAAAAACAACCAACGACAACGAGTTGATCCTTCCCGCGAAATTTTTTTTGCTGCTATACAGACGAAGAGGACAACTTTTTGGATTCGAGTGTCGAAACGTGGGTACGCCACTTCACACCTGAGACCCAATAACCATCAAGTGAATGGCGAGATTCTTCTTCGCACAAGCTGTGAAAAAGAATTGTTGCTGGTCGACTTCATGCTTTCTGAAACCGCAATAAACGCTATTAGGTACAGTGAACCACTGAACGAACTCAGGCGGACGATTGAGAACCGAAGAAGAAAAAGCTTGAGCACAGGCGTAAGGGCAACACTCGCTCCCATATCACCCGTCAAACCGTCATTGGATGGGACATTATCGCCCACCCACCCTGGTCCGGACCTGGCACCCAGTGCTTACCATGTTTCCCAAATTGAAAGAACACTTGATCGCAGCGCGCTTCAGCAGTGGTGACCAGATGAAAAAGGATATTCAACGACATGGCGGGGAACTGGTATGACGTGCGCATCCAAAACCTGCCACGGCGCCTACGAAAGTGCATCGACCAAAATGGTGATTATGTAAAAAACTTCAAAATAATATTCAGTGCTAATATATCCCGTTATTAGCTGCGACTTCTAATAGTAGGAATAGTAACAATTGCAACTACTAGATATAGCCTCCAACATAGCTCCTTGTTCATATTTCTCCAGAAATTTGCAGAGATGAGCTGCAGCAGCGAACCTAAAATATCTAAGACCTAAGGTATATTTTCGAGAAAGCTGCAAAGTTATATTTCAGATTAATGAATTTCAATTTACACCATTAAGGCTGTTGACTTCGCTCTTTTTTTTTACAAATAAAATCGGCTTTAACATGATGTAAAAGACAAAGGCTCAAACCTCCAGGGAGGAAGCCATCAATAACTGCTTGGCTTCGCAAACTTGCAACTGTATACAAAGGAAAATGGAAATGAAACTAATTCTCGAATGAAAACAATATACGCTTTCCAAAATACCACTACGTTGAATGTTTTAGTTTAGACAAACAATGTAACCAATAACAGGAAGTTCTACTAAACACGTCTTCACAATTCTGCGTGGGATCTTATAAATTTTATATACACATTCACTGGCAACTACTCAAAAAGCATTGCAACCTATGTAGGCGCTCGATTGATATTATTCAATACCTGGATATTGTTACTATCGGCACGCCGATCCCACAAAACATCAACGGATTTACTTCAGTGCTTCAAGAGCGACTTCATATTCACAAAAAGAGCCAAATTTCAGCTATTGTTAGAGGGTATAACAAATTCTAATCAGATGTTGGTAAAGCGGGCAGCGATTAAAGTGTGATGGAGGCGATGAGGCAAAAACATGTGATTCCTTTGGAATAGTAGGTTCGATTTTAATGGAATAAGTTCATTCGTTATTGTTTTTCATTACTGGACATTGTTATTAAAGACATGTATATGTGACTGCAATAATCGAGAGAATCCGTATTATCCGTTTTGCGATATTCTGCATGGATACCAATTCGTATCAAAGAATGAAACGTTGGGTGGACACTTGTTAGATATCCACTTAGCAACCAAACCGTGATGTCATTAACCATAATAAGGATAAAAATGATACACCGTGTCATAATTGACGACGGCAAACGCACAAAATCGATTAGGTCGTAAAACAAGCTCGAACCGGATTTACGAAGTAAGTAGCGGCGAATTTCCATCATAGTATTGCGAAGGTGCGTTTATGACTATGTACAACAGTGTGTTATGTGGAGGAAATCGATAAAAGTACTATTTGTCTTCTAATTCTGTTAATGCAAAAATGGCCGATGGTGAAAAATGCATGTAGTACGCCATTTCGTGCATCGAACAGTGGGATTGGTGGCGAGTGCCTTTATAGCTCTTAGCTCTAGAATGTGGAAAAACGGTGCATACATGCTTCAATACATTAGTGGTAAAAAAGCAACAAACGAGGGAAACTCACCGTCGCGTCGAAGCAACATCTCCCCGTTCGACTGCCAAAAGGAACTTCTTTTCGTCCAACGACAACTGCGCTATCTCCTGGTGGGGCCGAATGACATTCTCCTCTTCCATCATGCCATGGATACTGTGTCTCTGTCGGAAGAACAAAAAAAGGATTAGTGGTAATTTATGTTTCTGAACCGAGTTAACGGGAAATAAGATGTGTGTTCGCGATAATTGACGTTGATGTATCGTATTGACAATGGAATAAAATTTATTATCTTGCGCGGGGACTCAGAAACACGATGATCGACAGTATCGCTATATATAGAAGAAGTACACTCGTTTTTTCCGACGGTTTCTTTTTGCTCTAGCCGGAAGTAGGTGTATCGAGAAAAACAAGATAATGATGTGATTTTGCAATTACTCATTTTACCAAAGGAGCTAAGTTAATCTCACGTGGACCTTTTTGACAAATACAATGCTATCCTGTTTCCTATTACTATTTTATGTCTTTACCCTATAAATTATCTTTTTTTTAATTTTCTTTTATGTGAATTAAAATTAGTAGGTAAGTTTAATATCAAGAGCAGCGAGATCATTAATTTATAATGTTCAATAGTAATCATTATTGGTATTATGCAGAATCCTTTCTATTAGTAGGACACAATATATAACGTCTATACATTTTCTTAATACTTCTGGAATTAACTACCTTACCCCACGTACATAAAGAATAAATAGTTAAACTTAATTTTTTATAATATGATTGCGTAACTGTAATAACTTGCACAAACATTAGAACTCTCACATTTTACGACTGACTCCTATTCATGACGAAATCCACTTTTAATTTTTAACACTTCGTATATATTTGAAATGTACACATACTTCAACTTATATAATGTGGGTATTTTAATCCTGATTCATCCCGGAATCCATTTACAAATTAGTAAATCTGTTTAAGCTGTTTAAGCCGTTCGCAGCACATATTTCAATTCACCCTGAGCATAGAATTCGCTTCTAGCTTCTTGAAAAGAGACGATTGCAACTGGTAGCAATGAAATGTATTTCTATGTCTAAGAGTTAATCTTCTCAAGATCCCTTTGGGAAAACTATAAGAAAACCTTTATAACTTTGTAACTGAACGTTGTTACAATAGTACCTTTTTTAGACATAATTTCTTGTGATCATGTAAAGGGTTTCTCATTTTATTTTAACCACTACTTATTTTCGTTACTAATTACGTGTAGGCCAACATAATATAGTTTTGCTTTTATCTAATAGAGCGGCCTGTATATTTTTATATTTCTGGATAACCTCTTATTCCCTGATTTCAAATATATCACATTATATAAGGGTATTTTTTAAGTAATCAGTGACTTATTTTACTAAGAACTCGCAGAAGTTTAGAGAAGAGAAAGATTACAGTTTTACCAACAAATAATTAGAACTTCTTTAAAGTTGTATGGACAGATAAGTCCACTTTTTCCAGTGCCGGCGCACTCTTGGGAATGAAAAGATGATAAAAGGAAAAAACTAATAGAAATAAAGATACCATTAAATTATTGATCATGTCGCTTCTTGAAAGAAAAAGTGAATCTCGAATTTACAATTTAACATTAACATCATCAGAAAGAAAATGCAAAATAAAATTGATAACTTGAACGAAAGAAATAACAATTACATTTCTAATGTTACACAAAGCTTAAGAAGACGGATAAAAGTAGCGATCAAAATAAAATGAAAAATCCGGTACATATAAAAAAGTAAATAATGCAAAAGTTCCACAAAAGGAAAAGATGGAAACTATGTTATACTTGTACAGGGTATACCAATCTAAATGCAAATCTGGTTTCAGTTGCTGTCGGTTTTATTTCTGGGGAGAGCAAAACCTTCATAACCCTATTTAACTTACATTTCTGCAAGGGTAGAAAGTACAAAAAAATACAGGAAATAATTTTCAGTATTTTCGATAGGCCCGTGAAAACGATGGAAGCGTAACTTTAAAAGTAAATAGATTAATTTTGAAGATAATATCTTAAATATTGAAACGTATGCCTAGTGTTAATGGAGTCTTGTGGTAAGGGTGATAATGAAGCATTTTATGAAGAATATTTTAAATCCGCCTTTTATATCCGTACCTCCAATCGTTCCAAGAACTGCATTATACTAGCTAAGAAATAGGTCGAAGCTCAGCGAAAGAAACGCGCAATTCGTGCGATTTTCGATCAGTAATCCACTTTGGACGGTTTCACCTACGGCCAGAGTCATACGACGAATACATTACACAAATTCATTTCCAAAACTTCGCACGTTCAAAGCCTCATCGATTTTGTACCAAAATGACTACTTCGTACTCTTTCTAACTAAAAGAGGAACGCAACTGGAGGGATTCCATTTCCTAAATTTGTTTCCAAACGCATTTCCTAGATTATACGATTTACATACATTCATAAATGTATGTAATAAATGTAATTGAATGGATTACAAATTAGGTAGGCCACGGAATGGAATAGTATAAAGGGTAGTTGATGGGGACCCTTCGCCAATACATATATGTACATGAAGTGAAGCGTAGTAACTTCTAGATTATGCCTTCCATACAGCATAACAGCCTGTACTTGTCCATAGCAATTTCTTGCACTGCAAGCCATTTTGTCTTATGCCGTTGTATGCTTCGCAAAGGCTTACTTCCTTTTCCTCGCCGCATTCTCTACATACTGATTTAGGTACAAGCGCCATTTTATGTAATGCTCATGATAACAGTGACTAGTGATGGTGCCGGTCCATAATTGCTGATTTGCTCATAGCCAGCAATTTGTCCGCCTTTGCGTTTGAGGGTCCTGCCAGGAGAGCCTTTGAATCTGCATTTTCTTGGTTCTTCTGTCCAATGTTTTCATGCTTCTAATGTAATCTCCATCTTAACCATCTCCAAAGGAATCCCAAAAGAGAGTTCGGGGCCGGTCAACGGAAGTGTCGTGCTGCTCTTTATTCGTCGGTCTGCCTTTTCTGTGAGCGTGAGCGCATAGCAGTTTTAGTATATTCTTCCCTCCGACTAATTCCAGCAGCTGAATACATTCCTGTACCATCCCTGATTTTAAGTGCTGATGAGACGTATAAAAGGAGAAAACATAATTGTTCCAATCAACTAGTCATCTGACACGTTTAAAAACAAGATGATTAAATAAAGTTTCCCAACAAATAATATCTTCTCGATAGAAACATGTAAACACTTATTAATATCGTATATCCCGTGTATTTACGCAATAGACGTTGGAAGATAGAAACCTGTCATTGCGTATATTTGACTGACAATTTCCTTTCTTCCGCGTCCAACGCTTTCTCTCGACTAAGGTAAACAAAGGCATTTTCCCTATGCTATCGGTCAATTTGATTATTTCGCGAGAATTGCCGCAGGAGATGGAGCAAACATCGTTAAACATCTTATCGCTTATCACGTGTCGGAAGCGAACGGTAAATATAAAACCAGATTCTATCGTAGATGTGCGCTAACGATGTAAATATAGAACGTTACACCTTCGTTATGCACGGCGTACATATGTGTGTGTAGTTCCAGGTGTTTCTGTACGAGCTTTTCTATTCTAATGAGCAGTCCTTTTACGATTGACATTTTCACGATGGCAGTACGTACTATGTTGTAATTGGAACTAACCGGGGTGGAACAGTTACATCCATAAGTTAATTGGCTGCATGGAAATGCGAAATGATTTAATTCAATTAGGCCCTTGTATCTTTCTCACCAAACCGCAACAAAGCAGAAATGTTTTGTGACGATTATTCAGCCAGTATTCTCGTCATTGCGGTCCCATTACCTCGTTTATACAGAAATGTCGAGAGCTCGTTAAAGTTGGTTAAATGCTTGGAGCTTTACAGAAACACGATGCTGGAGATTTTTGTTTTCCAACTTATTGATTGTCTCTGTTGTTGAAGAGAATTAGTTACCCAGACGAATTTAATTTAACTAATTTACTTTTCTGGAAGATTAAACATTTTAACATCATTTTAAATCATCATTAAAAGTACTACTCGCATATTCCTTCTGTAATTTTACTTGTTAGCACTCACAGGAAAATTGATAAAAAAGTTAAGCTTCGTTTAATGTTATCTTTTCATGTCCGGTACGAGCTTCGTAATATGTATTATTCAACCACTTATTAAAATATCTGGCCGTCACTAGATAATGAAAGAGATGATAAATTATATTTGAATATGATTTTTCCCATACCTGGTATTATTTATCTTTCTGAGTTCGGTTAATTACATTTGAAAAGGTACAATGAGTGATGGTATAGAGTTACACTGTTGTTTAGCTGTTCTTCCTCATAAACTCACATGTAAAAGCATAATTCCGAAGCGGTGATACCAGGGTGATCGCTAAAATAGCTTCCTCGTGGTATTGATGGAATCATTTCAGCAAAGGCAATACAAGGAGAGAAAAATCACACTACCAACGGACATGTTTCTGTCTACCCGTCATCATCAGCGTGGTTCCGAGAGTGGTTTTATTCTACCTTTTATCGCTGTTTATATAAGCTTAATTCGATTAATACAAAGACTACGACAACAATTAAGTTAATCCTATCAATGGAAAAAATTTAAGTACCAACTTGTCTGCACATAGTAACTTTAACATAATTGCAAATCTTTTTCCCTGACCATCCAGCTTATTGCATTACATCAAGGTATATTTTGGCGAGAAAGCTTTTTGCATTTATCTGACGAATGCATATACACATATGCATCTGTATTCACATGCAAACAGCAGTGAAAGGCCCTTATAGAGTCTGACATTTGACAGTTAATATATGCCAGTTTATCGTTCTCTGAAAATCTAATCTCATACATAGCAACACGTCAATAATATTTATGCGACTTCGCAGCTCATGATGAAATATGCACGAGTTTCGCAGGAAAATATCTGCTAGTTTTGTATGTTTTCTGTATGTAAATTTCGAAGCGACTGGCTTCGAATTTGAGACTAGGGAAGAAGGTTTTGAGCACAAAGTTAGAGATATACCTTCTAAATAAGTTTTTTTTTTTTCTATTTAATGAGAAAAAGAACAACAGTCCTCACAGGCAGCTGCCATTCAATTTTGCGCCATTTGAAAGATGGCAGTGCGTGATGGTCATATCAAAGCGCCTCCGAATGTAATCCTGCCATAATCAATAAATTTTTTGAGTGAAATCTCTTGTTTGCAATTATTATTCTTATTTGCCTTTGTTTAGAATTATTAGCCACGCACTCTTCTGAAATCCTAGCCACCCGGATGATCACCAAAGCAAACACAATTCACCTGCAATTTTGTCGTTACCTAATTATTCCAACTTATTTATAAAACTAAGGCATCCCGTAATTTAATTTTCCAGGAAAATAATCTTCGTATAAACGCTTGAGTTTACAAATAAATATCCACGATTTTGGTATAAATTAAAAATTTGAAATATATTCCAGATATCCGGCAAACAGCTTTCACTGTTTGGAATTTGTTGAACCGTGACGCTTGTTAAAACTATTAGCGCAGGTAAACTAAACAAATAAATGATCCTCATGCCGGCATATCTCCGCTAAACACAAATATGCATATTCTGGAATTTCAAACTTTCGCCTGAATTAACGTTATAAATAATGAAGTGCATGTCTTTAAGCTGAGTTAAAATTGTTCACTAATTGTATGTCTAATGTGGAAGATATAGGGCAAACATCACTTTACCAACCATTATTGGAATTCTTATTCCCTCAGTTTTAAATAAAGCAACCATCTTACGTTACTGCAGAGCATTAGTAACGTATAAGTGAGCGGTGTTGCTGTGCAACATTTATAAATGCCTTTATTCCAACCATAAGGTTTTGTTATTTTTTTATTTGCGTTGCCTTTTTTTCAAATTTTCAAGCAAGTTTTCATAAAAGTTATAACAAGTAAAAGTTGCTTCAACAAACGTGCATCACCCAAAACAATTCCAGGATTGATTGCAGAAGCATTGTCCCATACACCATTTACCCTTTCTACAACATCCACTGGTTAAACCGTTCATTTTTGTCTAAATGCATATGTATAAAGTAAACTTACTTTGTATTCAATTTAATCGGCTGCAACGTCATAAATTCAACCATCTTTAAACGCATATACTTTATACTCTAAATTACCACTAAAACAATTCGCACAACTCAGACTCTTCGCGTTTGTTTGTTGTTCAAAGCGGCCGTAGCTTATGTTTCTTCCTCTAGAACAACTTTGTATACCGTGCCCGCTGAATTGAAAAAGTTTTTGGTCATTTTAGCATCGAACGAAGATTTCTCGAATTTCAAGCCACTTGGACAAACGCTTACCGAAACTTTTCCTTTTCGCTACGATTACTTTTTTTTCTGCGAGAACGTGAAACTTTTCGCTTGCGCTAAATGATTCTCTAATAAGAAATGCGATGCCTGTTGGTAATGCGACGTTTTATGGGCCGGGATCAATCGGACTGAACTAATTTAGGAGGAACATCAACAACGCTCGTTCAATATTTTATTTTCTCAAGTGGCCAGCAGAAGTTATGTAAGTAAGCGTGTCCCAACTGCAGGGACATTATTATGATTGGAGGTTCAATCGAATTAAGTAGATTAAATCGTATAGGGTTACACGGTTATATTACGTTTTCTACTCATCTGATGATTCGCTATATTGACTGTAATAATCCAAACAATTCTCTTTCATGAATTAATTCGTGTTTTCTGCGAAATAATGTGATCAATTTTGATGATTTAATACGTTCTATTCACTTACTTTAAATTCTATCTAACTATATACTCCATTGAGTAAAAAGGGCGCACCAAATTGAATTTTTTTTAGTGCTAATATTTATATTGCTGCGAGACTCTTTTTAAAGTAAATGAAATTAAATATTGTGGGATATACTTATTCGAAAGGGTTGTTTATTTTGTCTGATGATTTCTTTAATCCATAGATAACTATATTGATTAAGTCAAATGGCACCCTTGATGAATTAAAAATGAAATGCTTTGTGATTTCATGGGGATGATGTGGACATATCCTGATACGGTTGTGTCAGGTACAGTGCCGTTCAGAGAAGTTCGGCCGGTTGGTAAAAAAACATGAAAAGGTTGCAGAACAAACGAAACTAAAAACAAAATGTAATTTTATTGTATGTACAGGTAAAAAAGAGAAAAATAAATAAAGAAAAAGTTATTCTGGTCTAATATAACATATTGAACATTATATTTTTTTCATCGAAAAAACCTCCTTTGCTGTTAATCACCGCTCAAACTATTCTAGGCATTCTTTCGATAAGTTTTGTTAAAACGGATTGTGGAATATTAATCCATTCATGTTGCAGAATATTCCGTAAATGTTCTTGTGAAGTTGGGCATATTTTTCGGATCCTCCTGTCCAGTTCATCCCACAACAACTCTATAGGGTTCAAATCTGGGCTTTGTGAGGGCCATGTCATTACTTTCAGGGTGTACTGTCCTTCTTGCTCCTTTAGATAGTTCTTACACACTAACGCAGTGTGTTTTGGGTCGTTGTCATGCATGAATGTAAAGTTACGGCCTATTATACGCAATCCTGATGGCACTGCATGATTCTGGAGTATTGCAAAATAATTTTCCTTCCTCATTACACCCTGCACTCTACATAAATCTCCCGTCCCAGCAAAGGCGAAACATCCCCACACTAATACAGAACTACGCCCTTGCTTCACTGTTGGCACAATGCAGTTCGGGATCACTTTTCGGTTTTAGATCTTCGGACATAAACTCGTCGATTTTGCCCAAAAACCTCAAACTTTGACTCGTCACTCCAAAGCACGTGTTTCCAATCATCTAATAATCTTAATAATTGCATACAATGTGATACAATAGATTTTTATTGTATGACCGAAATCAAAAACTTTATTCATAATATGAGGCCATGACGTTGAGCTTATGATAACTGATAACGATGTTTAATTTACTATTGTTTAATGGAACGGTTTCCTAGCGTTTCGGTCGATTTAACTTTGAAATACTTATAAAAACCTTCGTTAGCTAACCAAATGGATGGCGAAAAGGTTGAGCTAGTTTCTTCAGCAATACTTTGCATGAAACTCTTTTCCAAAGCTACGCATTTAGTTAACAACCTGAAGGGACGGCAATAATAATGCTTCAGTTCCATTTAGTACAGTAAGGTACTAATTAGTTAAAACAGTCCTATATAATACAGGACTATATATTTGCAATCAGAGGACGAAGGGCTGTCCAAAAATATAGAAACATTCAGGGTAATCTGTAAAAAAAAAATATTTTTTTTGTTAGTCGCACCCTGTATATGTAATTCTGATAGTTATCAAATTTTTCTTATTATTATGATTGATATTTTTATTTAAAATATAATTTCGTGTCTGCAATAGTGAAGAAAATAAATAGTGATTAAAATAAAATGAAAAATCCTGTACATCTCCATTAAATTGAAATTTTATATCAAATTTTTGTGTGCATTCCTAACACAAGGACACTTTATTACACCTGGTCTATGATTTAACAGTTTTACAGTTTGTTTAGTCTGTAAGATATAATTAACATTCGCAAATATAATAACGAGGTATGCGCGTATTAAAATTACGTTGCCCAATAAAATTATTTTCCTTCCTCTTCGAAGGTATTCATATATATTACCACATAATTCCTAAAAATAATGTAAGTCTTCAATTCGATTTTGGAACGCAATTTTCCATCCAAAATAAACTAGGATTTCCTTGATAATATGCCTAGTGTCCCATTAAAATTACCTTTGCACACCCATTGAAACTATTAACGCAACCCTCTATTTTTAATCATATATCACATCAGAACCATTTGTGTTCAACGATAAGGTATAATATATATGGCCGATAAATTTTTCATGAAACTGTTGGCGGAAACATTGATATGCTAGTCAAGTAAGCGCTGGAATCTTCCAAGATTGCTCCATTTACCACATTTCGTTGAAACATTTGGACATCAACGGCCTAGATTTACCGTTTGTATATTCCACGCAGACCAAATATTTGCACTCCTACACTTTTACGAGCGAAATAACTACTGAATGAATAAAATTGGATGCAGCACAATTGATTTCTTTCGGAATTAGCATTATACTTAGGGCTGCATTTCCACGAAAAATCGGATAATGTTTAACAAATAAAATTTGTGTTTACTTAACCAGGATGCGTGCAGGTCAAGGGGTAAGAAGTGCCTTTTTAATTAAGTGGGGTAATCAGAGTAACGCTTCATTTAATTACTAAATGGATAGAAAATTAATAAGAGATTCTAACAATGCACACAGCTCCCACATTGTTTTCGCAACGGTTTCAACAGCAACAGTATCTTAAAACATTAAACTAATTACATTTCAGTATGCAATAGACTTGGTAATTGGTCCACGTGATTTCTGCAAAACTGGAAGACGAAGCATGAGTGTATCAATAATGATAGCAAGGACTAAACATGCATGTACTATCCCTTCCTAGAAAAAATATTCTTTACAAGTGCCTATTTCAACCCCTTCCACGCCTTAAAACTACGACATGCGAAAAACTACCATGCATCTACCTGTAAAGAATATTTTTTCTAGGAAGTAGGGATGGTACATGCATGTTTAGTTTTAGAAGTTTCTCCCATCATTCGGTTACCGGTTGATGACGAGGACCAATCGTGTCCTCGAAACGGCTGTCCCGGATTAATTAATTAAACTTGTGTGGTGCGGAGGTTGCCGATACTTATGTGTTGTTTACTATGAGTGTATCAATTAGTAATTTCCACTACAGATTAAAACAAAAGACGTTTGTCCCGTATATATCCTTCATGATAATACCAGCTCTCACACACTACGTCAAACAGTTGATTATTTGAAGGAGAAAAGCATCGAATTAATATCTCATTGCCCGCTCTCATCTGATTTATCGTCTAACCACTTCTTTTTGTTCCCGAATGCCAAACAAAAAATGTGTGGACAGCGGTTTTTCTCACCTCAAGAAGCTGTTGAAACCTTCAAAACCCATGTTTTGGAGATGCTGCCTCGAAAATTGATTCGAACGCATGCAAAAGAGTATAATGGCGATCATCATAATCATAAATCATAATAATAAAAATAATACACTTATTAAATGATATTATAATTAAAAGTTAGGAGATTACATTGAAAACAACGAGCTTAAAGTAATTCAAATCCTCTTTGAATTCACGAATTCAGCAAGCGAAGATTTCATCAGAAACTCGTTAAAACGACGATTTAAAAGCAAGAATTTTTAAAAGTCAAATAGTCCCTTTTACAAACTCAAGGATTTTAATTAAGACGTAACCGTTTCGGCGTGCTACCTATTAATTTCATGGCCTGATGATAACGTGCGCAACAATATCTGCGGAAATTGAATGCGAAATAATGAACAATACGGATTTTCGGTTTATTCTTAGTTCGCGCATTCCTTTAACGATAGGCCGTGTACCATTGTTTCATTATTCGCCATTCTAAGCAAATTAACGCATAGCAATTTGGGCGTTGATAGTCGTTAGCGCAGTACGACTCATGCGTAAGTAAATATACCCGACGTAATGGGCAAGATTATCATACATTAACATCAGACTTAAACAGCATTTTAAAATCCAAATTAATATTGACCACGTAAGATAGCGACATTTAATTGTACGCGCATTTCTCTCAAGTTTAACATCTTTCGAGGCGAGATTCGTTCATTAGACACTCGCTATGTAATCGCTTTACTGTTTTCGGGGGCTTCTTCATGAACAATTAGGTGTAAATTCAATTTTGGCATCTTCACAGGAAGTATTTCGCATGGTCTTAGCAAATAGCGATTAAATTAAGCCTGCTTTGGTCGTATCTTACCTAACAGATAAGAACATGATAATAAATATTGATAAATTAAAGAAGGAATCACCGCGATCGACGAGGTAGCTTCAGAATATGTTGTCAAATATGGATTAAACATAACTTAGACTTTCAAAAACACGGACTGGGAATAAGCAAAAGTATTTATAGGAAACACTGAGGCTGCACTAGATAGATAGAAAGCACTGAAAGTTATTATTAACAGGTTACATCAATGAAGCAGACACGAATGAAGATTATATACTGATGAAGAAGATGAATGAAATAATGTGCGCTATTAAAAAACCTCCGGAAACGTAGCTGAATTATAGCTTAGATTAAAAACCTTTACATTTGTTGTATCGCGCCCCGGAGATGATTAGTTGGAAACTTACTCCGGTATATTTCAAATAGCGCAGCACGTAACGCATGTTAACATATTTGTAGGTACGATTTTGATATCGATTGCTAGTTGCTCCGGGTTGCGAAGGACACATATTCCGGGCATGAGTTTTCGGCGTTTATCTCGCGAAAGTCTTTTCACCGCAAGCGCGTTCCCTCAATTACATTTACATGAAAACGCCGAGATTTCAAGCGCGTTACCAAATAGCGCTTATCGTCGCGGGATTATATTTACGTACGCCGAAATGTCGGTGTTATTAAGTTAGTGCTTTTCCTAAGACTGGTTCCAAAAGTAAATAAATAAAGCTACTAACTACAGTTCACTAAAAATACGAAACCCATTGTGATATTTTGCCAATATTATCTTTAATCCTTTTATTATTATTATTATTCACACAAGTAAAAAGTATAACGCAACAATTTTTTTAGAAGCTGTCCAACGACCTCATCTTAAACTTTCTACTAGAATAAAATCTGCCAGACACAAAATGAAATAAATTGTCTCCCTTCCATTAATAGTCAGAGTACTTTTAAAAAACTATAAAAATGCCGTTATCGTTAAGGTGCGTCTGTTAAAAACAAGGATGGAGTAACGTAAAACGAGAGCATATTTAACTCAGCGTTGCGTAAAATTGGTTTTCCGGCAAAAAGAACATTAACCAGCGCGATTTAGAATGTTTGTTTTTAAGCAGAGATCTAAGTGCAACCTAACCGTAAAGCTGTTAGTATAAATTGCTGTAATCTTACAGTCTTTAAGTACGAAGTGGTTATTTTTACGTGGAGTGTAGATAACTTTATTAGGTTTATTTCCTGTTTAGAAGAAGTTAGTTTTTTTTTTAAATTGAAATGTAAAATAAAATGCAAATCTATTCATTAGAAACATTCGGTGCCGTTCCTACTTACTGTACAGTACGAGGATAGTGGCTTAAGTTTCCACAAACGACCTCCAGGTGGCGCTTTTCAAATTTGACATTACTGTTTTTCGTAAAATTTGACATTCGCTATTATTAAAGTAATGATAGCGCAAACAAAATTCTTATCACCTCAAGAAGCTCAGAGTTGATTCGAACTAAGCCTGCAGAAATGAATTGCGCTTCACGAAATTAGCAGAAACTAAACAAACGCGTGTTTATTCGTCTCATGAGAATAGATTCGTGCTGCCTACTGGTTTCCCCGAGAGTCGACAAAACACGAACCTGCCTAATTTCTGCCAATTTCGTGAAGCGCACGGAAAGTGTACTCGTTTCTGCAGGCTTAGTTCGAGCGCATGCAAAAGTGTATAATTCTTAATAGCGAATCTTCTGAAAAACTTTTGGAATTTACTTCTGCTGCTTGGTGATCTAGGACGTGGGGATTTTGTATTGTCGTCTCTCAAATTGAGGCGTATGGTTATAGAACTAGTGTTAGGTGTAAAAGTTGTTTGTTTCTATTGAATTTAAATAAATAGATACACCAAAAAAATTTTAAGGTATGGTTTTGGATCTTAATAAATCAAAAAAAAACAGATAAATGCAGATCAGCAGCACAAACTATTGTTGTGTGAAAACAATGTTGCGAAATCCAGTATTAAATGTACACGTAACCATAGAAGGTTGATATGGAAAACTATAAAACGTTATACTTGCAGTAGCGCGTACAAATAGAACAGAATCTGATGAACATAATAAGTTGTTACTACAAAGCTTGTTGTGACTTAAATAGCCTTCCTTTATAATGCGGAATATATATCTACTGTTGTAATTATTCTTTTCATAATGGTCTATTCGAATATGTATGTTATTTGAAGTGTAAAGTGTAAAGAGATCTATTTTGAGCAGTTCCGGTTCAAAATACATACAAACTAGTTTTATACTTTCTAGTTTCAACAAATTAAGTATTTATACCTAGCGGTACAAGAACAGCGCTTAATTAACCAGGAAACATTTGCAATCCTTTCTTACCGTGTTTGAAACTTTGTTTTAGGTACCTCTGGTTAGTTTATCACCGTTTCTATGATTTGTACACATATTACGGCACTGTTGAAAAATCACCTGATGTAAGTAAATGCGCTGCAAGGAATTGAATATTGTTTGTGTTTTATAATTAATCTCAGGAAATGAAATCGAAAACTTTGGGCTAGTCTTCAGTTTTTAGATTGGGCTGCTTCTAATTGATTGAGATATGAACATTAACGCCTCCCAAAGTTTCGTGATTTGGAAGGAACGCCCCTGTTTCGGCCAATTCCACCAAAGAAGCTTAATTGATTTAATTCCTTTAAATAAACAGCAATTGTGGGTTTTGCTTTCAAATTTATTAGAAAAACGTATAACTGAGTTTTCTTACTGTCGCCAACCTGGAAAAGATGTATTGATCGTGTAAAGCTGCATAAAGCATAAGAAGCTTTCAAATATGACTGACCGACATCAATTGGTCAAGAGTTGGTGCAAATAAAATTATCACCATTGAGCATCTCGAGTGCCGGTAACCGGCCCTCAGTGATCTGTGGGGAACTACAAAGTCAGGCTACCGTTTAGATGAGAAACGCAGCGGTCCCTGGCCTACCTTACTTCGACCTATTGTGATTCCTCAGATGTTAGATGATCTGACTTTTACAGTAGATTAACAGCTTTGTGAGTAATCCCTTTGCATAGGTTTCGACGTTGAGATATTCTGAAACGCATTTCTATGGACGACTGGGAGCTGTGTATTGTTTCTCCCGTCAGTCCTAGATTGCTCATGCGCTTTTTATGCATAGAGAATCCTACTAGCATGCCGACTGTTGTTTCAGCAGACTTCCAATCTTTACCTAATGGTTTTACTGTATATTTAGACAGGTTTGATCCCCACTGTTTGATAGTTGCTCCAGCTATCGTGTATGCAATCCCTGCAGGGGGCCTCGAATTTCTGTCAACAGATAACGAGCATACTCGCCCTAGTTCGTCTGCTTCGGCTCGACGAGGAAGCATCGCTGCGGAAATCTGCAGCTTGCAAAATTGATTTGACTCCGAAAACGTATTCCTCTGAATGTCCAGTTGCTTTAGCGGACGTCTCTAACGTCTTTCAATAATAAAAGAAGACCGACTTAAAAACCAGCGAGCTCTAATTACGTGACCACACTGCGTAATAATAAACGAATCCTAAATTATAATGTATTCACGTCGACACTGCCCGTCAGAGTGACGACCGTATTCTAATTAACAGTCTTAAACATGGTGTCGGTCGCCGGGTGTCAAAAGCGACGATATTTTAATAAAGTGTATTCATAAATTCCGGTCTGTGGCATGTAATTTCCGACGGCGATGACAATAAATGTGATTTACGTCGACATTAATCCAGCACATTATTTTCGAATTGCAGTCGTAAGTTTATACGTTACAGATGCGTTCAGAAAATTACACACGGGAAAAAATAAATGATTAGTTTACGTGCAGCTTTTATTGTAGTTCGTTCTTTATGTCTTCAAATATTTTCGAGAGAAAACATCAGCAATCTCGTACGAAAGAGCAGTACATAAAATTCACATCAAATTTTGCATATAAACTTATGCTTCAAGTTGTACTACATCTTCAAACTTTGATTGTATATTTTTTGTATTATTAATGTTTGTAGAGATACTCTATATCTTAAACGTTCTCTTAATGGAGACAATTTCCTTGACAAATTAAACGGCACCTATTTAATTTTAGTCTCACGCGCAAAGGTATTTGTAGGAGCTAATATGGAATAAAGGGTAATCGAGCGACACTTCATTTATCCATCCATCTTCTAAACTTCCAGAACAGAAAGCTCGTACGAAATCCGTGCACTCGAGAATGTCGCTTCTAACATTGTAATCTGGATAGTTGCCGCTTCTATTGTTACAACGCTTTAAACTGTATTAATGCACTAATGGTTCGATTTAACACAATTTATATAGAATTGTTTTGTCGCCTAATTACTAATGTGAATTTGTTCTTGAATTTATACAGGTTCAAACTTGAACTGCTCGTCAATAATTTATAATTAGTGTTCGTAACGTTTATGTTAGCTCACTTAGCTGTTAAATTAAACACTTTTTAACGTATTATTATTAATACCTTCATAATCAACAATATGATTCAATATCTTTACGGCTATTCTTGACAGTAACAACACCGCACCGGTCTTTCAGTAAAATTAAGGTTCGAAAGAATTGAGGTATTTACCATTTGCTATTACCTCCTGATCTGAACTGCACCGAGTTTGTTTGAGATCAGTTGCAAAGAACATTAGATGCACAATAATTGCATATACACTGCCGTTCAGAAAAGTTCGGTCGGTTGGTAAAAAAATATGAAAAGGTTACAGAAACAAACGAAACTAAAAACAAAATGCAATTTTATTGTATGTACAGGTAAAAAAGACAAAAATAAATAAATAAAAAGTTATTCCGGCCTAATATAACATACTGAACATTATATTTTTTTTTTCATCGAAAAAACCTCCTTTGCTGTTAATCACCGCTCGAACTATTCTAGGCATTCTTTCGATAAGTTTTGTTAAAACGGATTCTGGAATATTAATCCATTCATGTTGCAGAATATTCCGTAAATGTTCTTGTGAAGTTGGGCATATTTTTCGGATCCTCCTGTCCAGTTCATCCCACAACAACTCTATCGGGTTCAAATCTGGGCTTTGTGGTGACCATGTCATTACTTTCAGGGTGTGCTGTTCTTCTTGCTCCTTTAGATAGTTCTTACACACTAACGCAGTGTGTTTTGGGTCGTTGTCATGCACGAATGTAAAGTTACGGCCTATTATACGCAATCCTGATGGCACTGCATGATTCTGGAGTATAGCAAAATAATTTTCCTTCCTCATTACATCCTGCACTCTGCATAAATCCCCCGCCCCAGCAAAGGAGAAACATCCCCACATTAACACAGAACTACGCCCTTGCTTCATTGTAGGCACAATGCAGTTCGAGATCACTTTTCGGTTTTAGATCTTCGGACATAAACGCGTCGATTTTGCCCAGAAACCTCAAACTTTGACTCGTCACTCCAAAGCACGTGTTTCCAATTATCTAATGACCAATCTAGATGTGGCCCTCTGTAGCCGTTTTGAATGTTTGAACATCTGCATATGAAACAATCCTACCTTGGGCACGTTCTCTTACATTATATTATTATATTTATACAGCTGATTGCAAAATTCCAATTGCACGAAGTATTAGAAAGAACACTCAACGCGAATGAGCTCTTAATGGATTGGTTTAATTGCTTTTTCAATCTTCGTGCGCGATCAAGGCGAACCTTCGGAAGAGCAGTTCAGAATTCAGGATTAATAGAGAATTTCCAGAATTAATTAGCGAAAATATTTCGGGAATGTAAGACGTCTTGTTAGTTATCGCGGAGATTTGACCTACGTGGCTGATAAATTAGCGCCAATTAGCGGTACTAGATAATTATTTACTCGAGCGATCGTTACTTTAGATTCCACCCAAATTTCCTTATACCACCTTCCGTTTCCGCGCAATTCTACGTCAATATATAACTAATTAACAGAAATTTGGAATACTTCAAATTTCAATAACACACTATGATCAAACTTTATGATCTCAATAGTTATCTACTATCTATCTATCTACAGCGAATACTCAAAATTCCTTCCGTCCCCCTAGATACATTTGCGCAATCGTTTGCAGAAGCTGTTCTGTACTTACTTTAGTACACTAAAGGTTGCACTCCAGAGTACGTGCATCAGCCTTAAGTTCATACGTATCACTTCATATGTTGCTACTTAGGCCTACAATTTTGAATCAACAGTTAAGAGTAGCAATGTGAGTGTGTTGTGTTTAGTGTTGTCGTGGTAATCAAACAATACTAACACCAGAAGCCTCTTGTTTCTAGTATTTGAATTTGGCAAAATTTAGTGTTCAATTTGAACAGGCTCTAAGAACGCTTCAATGCACTATCTAGATAAAGCCAAAGTAGTGTTTATAAAACATATTATTATGTTTTATATTATTATTATTATTATTTTATATTATTATTATGTTATCTAAATTGTATTTTGTATATGTAGAGAGTGTTAAATATAGTGCCAAGTAGAGTATAATTTTCATTTATTGGTACCTTCGCTTGGTACCCTTCTAAAAGGTAGGTAAATTTTAATTTTCTTGTAAGTGACGCTCTACTAAGAGCCGCTCTATTAAGGGTAGTTCGTGACAGTATGATTAAATTAATACAACCATTTTTTATATTCCTTTTGGAAACTCCTTTGGAGACACAAATTAAAATATATTCCTAAATTTAAGATTATCCTGAATTTCAGCTACCATTAAAAAGATCTTTTTCCCAAAGGGAAATATACCAAACGTACAAATGTCGCATTACTAAAACCACTTCTTGGTATATCGAAATATGGAAAATTTACGACTTATTTACCAAGTTTTGGCAAAGTACTCCTCTTTATAGCATAGAACGGTACGCGGCACTATAATATTGAAGGTCTAAGATGGCTCCTTACCTTGACTTTCTTGTCGATGCATGGCTTTTCCAGGAGATTCATTGCTAATGGCCCGTCGGCCTTGGGTATGTCGATGTAAGTGTCGGTACCTCCGGTGCTTCCGCCTCGGAGGACCGACCCTTCGCTCGCCTCTTCTTCATCTTCACCCGCGCTCTCTGCGTCGGCACCGAGAAAAAAAAGAGAAAAAGAACATGATCAATAGGCGTATGGTCCCGGTGGTGTCGTGCTGTTATTAAATACCATTATAATAAATTGACACGGGAAATGGCTCTCAACAGTAAAAACATCTCATCTTAGTCACTTCGTGTTTACGAAAGAGCGTTATTTTTCCTTCTTTTGTTGGGAATTCTTTGTATTACAAGAGTAGTGAATTATTGAAGGAGCGTTCATGGAAATTCTTATTGAAAATACAGAGTAATAAATTATTGAAGGAAATTTTTGTTGAAAATACACGAAATTTGTCACGACGAAAGTAAAAAATAAAGTCTTACAAACATTTTCCGTAGGTTTGCTACAGTTTAAATTTAATTAAAAGAAAATTAATAAGCATGAAAATAAATACATGTAAGGCCCACTATTTTAAACGTATTTATTTAAATGTTAAATATGCAATAGTTAACTATGGTCGTTCCATGATATACAACAAAACAGTAGGATTGTTTTTGCTTTATTTAAAGTTAGAGGAGTTTGACTTTATAAAAAGTCCGAAGCTCAGTGAATAAATAATAATGACGATTTGAAAGATGTTTAACCTATACATTTATCAATGAATAGGCTAAGTCAGCAGGATTAAAAAAATCAATTTTTATAAATTGTAATATCATTTATTATATATGAAGACAACTCTCATACAAGTGGCCCAGTTTTTTCTATAAACTTTTCTGCAAAAGAAAAATATCTCCAACATATTTGAGAAGAAACCGCACAATCTCTGTCCTCTAATATACAATTTCCACCAGTTGAAGCTAACTAAACGTAATTAGTAAGTTAACCAAGAGCCAGTAAACTTGAATAATGAGGCCATAGCAATTTATGAACTTTATGCCTTGTTCTTAGCAAAATTAGTCATTGAAGCCGACCTTCCTTCCCTATAAAGGAACAAATGAAGCATTGCGATGTAAGAGTATTAAAGTTTTTGAATATATCATACAAACTCCCGGAGAAAACGGGCTTTACGTCAATGGAAGAAGCAATTAAAAAGAGCAAGCGATAGATCATGAGAAGTTCTTAACCGTCCCGCAAGTTCTTACGCTGCTGGGTCTTGAAGTAGCTCACTGGACATGATTAATGATGACGAAGTGCGTAATCGATATTGAATTAATTAAAAAGGCAGGGATATACAAAACACGACTAAAAAAAAATACGCAGACTGTTCTAGTTGTAATGGAATTAATTTCTTAATTTTCCCTGCTTAAAACCACTAACTTTTACATTTGTTTTAACTATTTCTATTGCTATTGCTTCTGAAAGTAATTGTTAATAATAATAATATAAAAGATTTTAACTGAAAATAAAGATTCAAGTAGAAAAGAACGATAAGGTCCAATAATAAAATTTTGTGGTACTGCATATTTTGACTGGTCATATGTCTACTTTACGTTGATGTATTACTTGTAATATTTTCATCTGTCAAAAAACGATATTCAAATTTCGCATAAACGAAGTGTCGATCGTCGAATACGCAATCATTCACGAGAAAATGAATTGCCCGATTTTAAAATCCCGAATAAATCGGTACTTCGCTCGACCGCTAGCGAGCCCATTATTCTAACTAAATGCGTACATTGGAACGTACAATTTTAAAAAGGAACTTTGCGTTTTGTTTAGCTCTCATGGAATTTAATGATCTCGCGGGTACCGATTTCAACGAGAACACGCAATGCTCGGAATGAATTTTATTTATAGCGCTGCAATGTGATTGGTTTTATGTGTTCCCTTGTGCAACGATATCTTATTTATAATGAATTTTGTTTACGTAGCCGCACCGAAAAAGCATTAGAGAACGATCTGAAGTATGTACGAAACGAATTGAGTTTATAAGGTGATATGATGTCGGGAATTTAGGGCGCCCACCAAAATATTTTTATATTGAAACGGAAAGAGATAAGAAGCGTAGTGTTGAATGAAATTCAATTAGGAAATGAGAGCTTTATTTAAATTTTTCTTCTTCTCTACTGCTTTTTCACTTTCTGTTCCAAAAATAGTTCTTTTCATCCATTGCGTCCTGTTTCCATTCAGAAACACTTACAAGTTTCACGTCATTTTTCACATGACCTAACCATTTATCTCTTAGTCCTCTTTTTCGCTTATTTTCGACATTCCTTCTTTTTAACATCTACTTTTTTTCTATTACCCTTGCTTTCTTTTTTTCTCCACCCCTAACTTACAAACTTCATCAAATCATTCCTTTTTGAAAAATATCGTGAATACGTCTGTACTATAGTGTTAAAAACACAATGTTAAAAAACAATATCATTAGCAACAAGTGCTGCCCGAACACCTATGTCGGCGCGATCTTTGTTCTAGGCCAATTTCAATTCTTCAGCGGGTTAAACTTTGGAATAAGTCGTCAAGTTCGGTAGTTGCTTAGTTGCTAGCGCGCTACCCACGAACGTCTAATTCAAGGGTTCCCAACAGGGTTGGTATCAACCCTTTTGGGGGTCGGTAAAATGTTAAAAGAGGTTCATGATATGCAAGGGGTCGACAACCTAATATACACTGGTTCAACACTAGCGCTTCATAAAAGAATCTCTTGTTTACGGTTTCGAAATAGATAAAGCCAACCATCGCTAGCTTGATTCAATGTTTATATGTTAGGCAAGTTTCTCAGCTGCCGCCTGAAACTCTATACCACGAACTGTAACACCGCTAAACCACTGCTGTATGTACCATGATATACAACATTTTCCAGGTACGTGTCAATAAGCAACGTTTTCTACTGCAACCTGTTGTTTCAACATCACATTGCAAAGAAACATCTTTAGCTTGTCTTTATTATTTCTTATTCCTGAAACTGTTTTGCGATGTTGTGTCTATTCTTTACACACCTGATTCTCATTATTCAATCAGTTTCAATTTCTCTGTAACACTTGAACTGAACACTGAAACACACTTTCTCTTGTTCGACGCCATTGTTACACACGGGCTCGGCTCATCTAACTTATTATTGATACACGCTAGCGTTCCCGCAGTTTTGTTTTCGAGACATTTTCTTCCAGTTATCCGAAGTCCAAAATTTCGGAGTCGAGCGTTGACTGTACATTAAACTGAACCAGCGGAAACATTTTCAATCCTAAGTGAGAACGCCAGTAGTACTCTGATTCATATCATTACCTTAGCCATTAATACAATTATAGATAGATATGTAAATATACAACTTAGGAATATTCTAAACACTAAGTCACGCTGTGTTTACATTTCCGTACATTATGAAAATCTACAATTATTTTTCTTTTCAAACGTTAACACATTATAATCGTCTTAATTTGGTTATTGACATTTATTAGCTTTAGCATAAAACTCGATGCTTTTGAAGTTCAGTTTTAATTACTTCTGGAAAATAGAATTTAATTGCTCGAACACATATTCAGATCGATAACTCCCGAAAGCACCAAAACGACGTACAAATAATCACAAAGAAAAAAAAAGAAACATGTACAATGGTCAACAGCTCTTCTATTTCAAAAAACACATTATAATTGTTATCATTCGCGAACATATACCAAAATTGTCTACAGATAGATATCGAAGTGAAATTCTCCATTAAATTTCCATAAACCTACATTTTCGACACTTACTTCATTAAAAATAAATCAATGAATTAACAGCGCCTAAATTAAATGTACATTTGTGATTCGCTAAGGAGAATTAGTGTCGAGTTCATCTGCCTAAATAAATTGCAAAATCAGCTTAGCAAGTCGGGCCTAAATGTTAAAACAACCGTCAATAAACTTCATTAAACGTAAAAGATTCAATTTTATTCTATCTCTCGAAAGCTTAGTTAAATATTTATGAGCGTAGCTTGATTTAGAATCGATTCTTATCTTATTCAAGCAAGTGCAAAATATCAAGTGAAAATTAACTAATTAAATGCGATCTCTATTGATGCCTGACGAAAGTGTTCTGCCCTTTTCTTACATTTGTAGAATAAGTGGAAACATATTTTACCGTACCCAAATCACGTTTGCAATGGAGCGCAAAAAGTAATAGATAAATTGATAAGCGGCGTACAGAGAAGGTATTTTAGTATGTACATACGTAATAAATATCGTGCTTTATTATGATTCAGGCGTAATCTGTCGCTGCCAAACCACTCTTTAGCCTCGCGTATTGCTGCCGCGACTTTCTTTAACCTCTCTATTCCCACTTTGACATAAAATCGACGTATCAACCTATCTTGATGCTTGAAATAGCAGGTCATTTATATTGGCCCTAATATTGGACCTTGTGGAACGCCCTGGAGTAGAAATTCTGATTGATTGTGATTTAAATTATTGTAAAAATTTACATTTTGCCTGCATAAAACGTATAGCCGGCTAAATAATATCCCAATCAACCGTTTTCTAGCATCTTGAAACAATTAAGTTACTGGTCCATTCTAGTCTACACATTACCGCTTACCGAATAATAAAATTTTATTTTATTTGTTAAGGTATTAATAATTCTTTCGTTAAAAAAAAAAAATTGATCTAAATTATTATTATGGTTAGAACCACTTGTATAAGAAAAAGATTCAACATTGAGTAGACAGATCTAATTTGGTAAAATCTTTAGTCACTCTTTTTATTTGATTTGGAATAATTGAATCCTTGTTCTTTTTTTATTGAATTATGTGTGTTTAATTGTAACAAAAAAATAATAGTTGTTATATTCAAAAAGCCTAACTTGACGCAGCCAGCCCTACGACCGGAAGGTTTGAATCCGAAAATAGTAACACCGTGGACCTACAAAAGGTAACAACCCCGAGTATAAAAATTTACACGATTGCTTGTTTTGTTAATAACAAGATTATATTGATGGTGATGGTCGTTTATTTGTCCAACTCGCAATATTCACTTTATCTTGCAGTATTAAGAAGCATTTTAAATGTTTACATCCGGATGTCTGTGTAAGCAGAATGATTCGAATGGGAAGTTCGTAAATGTTTCCACAATATGCTAATAACGTGTAATTTGTTATTCAACTTAAACGAGGCTTAGAACCTTTTGTTTAATTATTTTTTGCGGAACTGGTTTATTCTCTTTCAAAATCATTCCCTTAAATACATTTCTCGGGAATTGTTTAGAATTCTTCGGTAGCGTTATGAATGTTTGAGATCCATTCTGATTCGATTGACGAACGCTTTAAGAATTAACAATTTGTTTAGATCGCATTTCATTTGTTTGACCGCAGTTTATAAGATATACGTTTTATCACATCTATTTGGAGCATAAAATATAAATATTATGGAGAACTTGTAACATATCGAAGATCATTTTATGTATGAATATCGTAAAATAAAATAAAATAAAATACTGCATTCTTCCAAACAGATACAGAAATTTATAGCAGACCATAAAATAATTCTGTTCTTTTTTTCGATTCACGCGAATATTCGAATTGATCTTTTTTGTTTTGCTTCATATCGATACGTACACGATCTTAATTCACAACTCAATATTGCCGGCAATAATACTGGGTAAATTTAATTTTAGATCTTGTGTTCTCAAGTTGTCGAAGTGAAAACTTTGAAAATAGGACGACGAAAAAGTTTCATTCTAGGGAGCGAAACTTATTCTGCCATATATTTTCCATTAACCACGACTATTGTTAGCTTATAATTAGCAAAACGAGGAACATGCCTAACAAAGAGGAACATGCTTAACAAAGAGGAACATGCAATATTAATACAGTAGGCCGTACTTTTACCATTTGATTACATGGAAAGTACAAGCCGAAATACACAGAGATTACTTTGGAAGGCGTAGGTATATCGGAAATAATATTTGCAACTTGTAATAAGCTCTTAGCGAACCTTTCTCTTTACCTTTACCCGACGAAATTTTTACATTTTGTTTCGAAGTAACAAAGTAAATTTGTGTGCACAAAGATTCGTTTGAATCTGGAAATGCCTCGAATCCATTCTAGATGATTGAAACGAGAATTAGATTCCGTTCCAAACAAACTTCCAGTTCAAAATGATCTAATATTGATAACAATGTTGCCGTTCTCATTTGCATGATTCCTCGTATATGTATACACCGCCAGAGGAAATTTGCTTAAGTTATAGTTTGTGGATTAGGGAAAATCTGAGAAATTTACATATTTATGATGATCCAGGGCCTCTCGTAATCGGCATCAATAAGTGTTCTGTCGTTATACCTACTATTTATTGCGCTAATCCTGTGTATACACTGGAGAGACAGTGAACGGTTCTCAAATTTGTTATCCCTGGATTACGTAAATGCTTCTCATGTGCAAATCTTCCAGAAGGAGCTGTATCGAATGCAATGCAATAAGGGAAGTCTTTAATATTTCTACTTATATAAAAAAATAATTTTCCCGGTTTGCGCAAATAAAATATTGTTGAAGTAGAGCTGGATGAGTTGCGTTTCCTTAAGAGGAGAGATGCCCCGCCTAAAGTAGATACCTTAAAACCTTTTGCAAATTTTGCCTTTCCTCCCAACGGCAGGACATGTTCAGATACATTGTGCGAATTCGTGCATCCACCTTTTGCAAATTATGTTATTGTACCCAATCAACAGTTTACTTTGCAAAAGAATAACCTTCTAGACCAGGTCTTCCTCATCTTCACTTCCCTGTGAACTAGCATTATTTGAATGGGCAGAGGTGGAAGATGAGGAATGACGTGAATTCCATCACTACACCGCGCAACTATAGTAACATTTGTATTCTTTTCCCTCAATATTAAGATATGTACGTTTGTTGTTCCTTTAGTTGTTGTATCAATACCTATTTCGCACAGTACATATTGAATATATTTCCTCGGTTTATGGCATCTCCCATGCAATTTAGAAAATACAGCAATTGAAGCATCTACCGCAATGGGTAACTCTACCGAAATTCATCAAAATAAAGTCCTATAAGAAAAAATAATGATACAAATACACTACAACAAATTTATTTCAAATGTAGATCGATCATCCCCATCATAAAATGTTGTAAAAACACGAAAATATAAAGTTTAACTTTAAATTCAGCTTTGCACACAGTCTAAAAGCTAAAACACATAAATGTAGCCGGTCTACTTTGAAATTTCATCCAAATTTGATACGTTGCTATACTTTGTAAACGTGCTTCTCGCAAGTACTACATAGTTGTAAAGAGTAGCTATCGCTCCCTTTAGTGTGATAAACTGGGCACCTGCAATAAAAAACCACTTTACGTACTAGCTGCACAGGCAGTCTATTAAATGCTGGCGCAATTTTGCCGCCTTACAATATTACAACGCGGTAGATCGAAGAATCGTTTATTCTTTTTACTTGCCCCACTCTAAAAAATAATTTTTAAATGGCAGAGAATTACTTGGTTTATACGTTGTAAAGCGCTCACTTGAACATCTGCATCTGATATTTTCTGCAGTTCTCGTTAAATCACCATCATACGCTGCAAACAAGAGCCAAATTATGCATATTTTGGGCTGCCGATAACAGCATGTGCAAAGTACTAATAACGCGCATTATAAACAATGTTTTACACTTGGAGTATAAATTCTGATTAACCACTCGATGTTGATTTATTGCATTGTATCCGTTCCAATTCGTAAAATTGATGGTGGATAAATTAATGGGACAGTTAAAACTCAAAGGAGATATTTCGCCTTTACTGCAAATTATTCGAAGGCAATATACAGTAAAACTGACTTAATGGATGGTCAATAATTAGCACAAGGTGAAAAACATGCCATTATGGCTACACGGTGCATATTTGCGTGGCTGAGAGTTAATTTATTTTCTTAGTTATAAGCAAAATTAATACGTACAATTCACCGAGCTCAGCTAATTAGCTACTTGCAGCTGTATTAATTGCAAGGGTTTGCACTGGTATCTCTCGAGGAAATCGAAACATACATAGGTAGCCTTGCAAAAACCTGTGTGAAGTGATAGCGCTACCAATGACTGACTATAGGGTAGCATGGCAAACAAAACTGGCATAGACACGCTAAACCATACGAAGTACACACGCAAGTTCAGAACGGAGGTAAACTTTATGAAACTCTGGTTTTCGGGTTGAAACAGCGTTAGACAGTGTCAAAGTTAATGCAATCAGTTGCTTTCAGCAGCGCTTTTCAAATGTGTACTTTTTCTACAAGAGCTCTTTGTATTTTTATCAGTAATTGTTAAAATGTTGTTCGTTTTTGTTTAGTAATCTTTCATCTCGATTGCAGTACATTGCAGTCCATAATGAGTGATTTAGCACCAATAGATATCACTAGAACTATAGTGATGATCAAAAATGGTCGATCTTATCGTGATGTTACTAACACTTTTAGTAAATCCAAATTGACAATCTAGGTGTTGAAGGCAAACTGCAGTGTATGTACACTGCCGTTCAGAGAAGTTCGGTCGGTTGGTAAAAAACATGAAAAGGTTACAGAAACAAACGAAACTAAAAACAAAATGCAATTTTATTGTATGTACAGGTAAAAAAGACAAAAATAAATAAATAAAAAGTTATTCTGGCATAATATAACATACCGAACATTTTTTTTTTTTCATCGAAAAAACCTCTTCTGCTGTTAATCACCGCTCGAACTATTCTAGGCATTCTTTCGATAAGTTTTGTTAAAACGGATTGTGGAATATTAATCCATTCATGTTGCAGAATATTCCGTAAATGTTCTTGTGAAGTTGGGCATATTTTTCGGATCCTCCTGTCCAGTTCATCCCACAACAACTCTCTAGGGTTCAAATCTGGGCTTTGTGGGGGCCATGTCATTACTTTCAGGGTGTGCTGTTCTTCTTGCTCCTTTAGATAGTTCTTACACACTAACGCAGTGTGATTTGGGTCGTTGTCATGCATGAATGTAAAGTTACGGCCTATTATACGCAATCCTGATGGCACTGCATGATTCTGGAGTATTGCAAAATAATTTTTCTTCCTCATTACACCTGCACTCTGCATAAATCTTCCGTCCCAGCAAAGGGGAAGCATCCCCACACTAACACACAACTACGCCCTTGCTTCACTGTAAGCACAATGCAGTTCGGGATCACTTTTCGGTTTTAGATCTTCGGACATAAACTCGTCGATTTTGCACAAAAACCTCAAACTTTGACTCGTCACTCCAAAGCTCGTGTTTCCAATCATCTAACGACCAGATGACTAGATGAGAACGGGCCCACTGTAGTCGTTTTGATGTGTTGCCCCGACGTAATAAGGGTTTTCGAATGGCAATGCGTCCATGAAGATCCGCTTGTTGAAGTCGACGTTTTACCGTACTCACCGAAACTTGTTCTTCACGGCCGCGATTGACTTCGGCTGGTATTTGTGGCGCTGTTAATTTTCTATTGCGTTTGCTTAATAATACAATTCTCAAATCTTCAGCTTTTGTTGTTTTCCTAGATGCTCCAGGACGAACACGATTTTCTATAGTTCCAGTTGTCCGATATCGCTTTATGATGTCATTTACTGTTGAACTTCTCATATTTATTTTTTCAGCAATTTGTCGCCCCGAATATCCTTCTTCAAACAACGTAATAATGCGTGAACGTTTTTCTACACTGGTGGGCTTGCCACGAGCCATTTTGAAGTAAATTTTCTTAAAACTTTCGCGCAAAAACGACAGATGCACGCCAACAACGTAATAATGCGTTGATGCACACTAACACACGTTTAACAGTAAAATGAAGCAAATTTATATCTTTACGCCTGTGATAAATAAACAAGAATGATACTGCGGTATATTTCCTAAATGTATTGTTCGTTAATAATCCCCAAACGACCCGTTTCAAAAGATCGGTACTTCCGAGAAATTCTTGGAATGATAATAAAAGAGAGTTTATTGTGGTTGTCGCAATATTTCTACTTTACATAATAATTTATGGCTTTAATCCCTTAGAAAAGAGTGTATGTTTAATATTTTTCTAATTTTATGTATTAATAATTGTATACAGTGTGATATAATAGATTTTTATTGTATGACCGAACTTCACTGAACGGCAGTGTATATCAAAAAAAGGTCAAGAAAAAGACTGAAATAGGCTAGCTTGCGATCACATAGGCGTTTCTGTGTAAATTCAATTGATGGCAGGGAAAAGTTATTTCACCCTCCAAAAGGACGAAATCAACAATTTCATTTCTTTTTTGGTAGAAGCTCAATTACTTTCAATATCCGGGATGACATATGTTTAGGGGCACGTACAGAATTGGGGGTGATTAGTGGCAGTGCTTGTACTGTAGAAAAGTACATACACAACTTCGATCAAGTAATCCTGTAGTTTAAAGCACCGCAGAATTTACCGCTGCTTTAATTAAAATATGTTTCGTGGTACATTCGAGGCCGCACCCCGTCGACAGTATCTTTCACAGAAGGTAAGTATTGCATATCCACGTTGAAAATGTTGAATTATAACCGTCTTCTTCTGTTAACTCAATTAACGAGTAAATGTTTGCTATGTTTGCAATATGACCTCAGCCAACGACATCTAAAGCTCTCTTTGAAATTTTGCAGCGATAGTTTCGGGAAAGGATCAAAGACCAAAAACTTTAAATAAAAAATTAATAATATAAAATTACCAAAATTATAATAGCTCCTATTTTTTGGGTATTTTTCACACATTATTTTAAGATGAAGATAGGTATCATGTTTATCATGATGTATTCAAAGATTTTGATTTATTTGATTACTTCAAAGAAAATCTCAGCCTGTTTCCTTTATATTGGGAGCAATAATGGAAATTATAATATACTACTTCCACAGCCCTGCAGATCCTGGTAGACTAAATTATCGTTTCGTGTGTTTCTTTGAAAATGAATTGTGTAATTGGCAGTTTAGTGGGCAATTAATCTATCTTGATTGTTACGATACGGACTCAAATAAATAAAAACTAACGGGAAACTATAAAGCTCAGCAAAATCGAGTTATAGCATATAAAGAATAACTTTACATTACGACAGGATCTAATAATTTCAGTCGGTTGTAAATTAATCTACCTAATTTATAACCATACTGTTTTGTTCACAACACAAGCAACGACTTACTATGAAGACACCAAAACATAGCACCGTAGTAAATGTCACCATAAAAGCGTTAAATCCATTATATCACGAAGAACACGACACCATTGTTGTTAGGAACCAACAATCGCGGGCTTATCTTAAAGATCGCGCGCACGATAAGGGTCAAATACGAAAAAATCGCGAACGGCGGCTCCTATTCCAGGAGGCGAAAGGATAACAGTGCAAATGTATTGCTTTGCCGCTATACGACCAACTGAACCACGCCGATCGTGTCCTGTTTATGTTAAACGCTCATAGCTAACGAAAATATACAAATCCTAAATGCGTCGACCTGAATTTATGAAACCTTTAAATTCAAACAAAAACTAATAAATAATGGTTCGCGCCGGACTGTATACACATCAAAAAAGTGATAATGTCTGGCACGTGACGAATAATAAAATATGAATCTCTTTTGAAGCGCAAAAATCGATTATCGGGGCGCGAATTTGGAAAAAATCCGCAGCGTGATTTATTATAACGGAATTAACCGCACGCATTCAATGTACGTTCGATACATTGACGATTTGGTCTCATTCGGATTGTTTTAGCATGCTTCCACTCACCATCCAAGAATAGTGCATGCAGACAGTTTCATACAAAGAATGGAAAACAAGCAGCATACTTTCACGATATGACAATATAAATATGAGGGGCATGTTTTCCTGAATTACTTTTTGTGTTGGTTACACAGTTAAATCCTCCTTAAATCATGTCAGGATTAATTTAACACTAATGATGCAAACCCCTAATACTTTCTGATGCCATAAAACCACACAAAAAAAAAAATATGAAAAGTTCCTGACTCGATGTATGCAAAGAACAAAGCCATTCTATCACCTTGAATTTTTTTAACATGGTAAAACTACCAGCTTGGAGAAACATCGTAACACTCTCAGAAACCGAAAGCTTAAAGAACGTCTCAAGAACACGCACTTTCTTGGGATTCGGAAGATATATCAAAGACACGAAAATGGTGCTGTAAAGTGTAATTAGATTAAAACCGATTTTTTTTCCAAATGACTTGAAACACATTATCACCACTTAAACATTTATGTTGAGAAGTACTCGTTCGATCCATGAAGGATAAATAGTGCATCAGGAGGCCAAAAAATAAAACAATCGCTGAAGTATTCAGATTATGAGCTTTCGCAATGAATTTATTGCTTCATCAGAGAGTACCACTAAAACTGTGTTAATTGGCAGAAAAACAGAAAATCGGACAATACAATCTATTACGTCTAGACATTTTTAAAAATTTCAATATATGTAGTTAACAATTGAAAAATATTTAAAACAATTTAAAAAAATTAAAACGAAGAGAAAGAGAAACTGAGGAGCTGAGAAAATACTGTAGAGCTGGTTCCTTTTTCAATTATGTGGCACCGATAACCAATCTCAATTGATAAATGTAGGTTTCTTGAAGGGTACAAGCATTCACTTCCGAAGAAAAACATTTAATCAACTTCTAATCTGAACTAGCCAAAAATAAATTGTTTTCCACACAATAGAAAAGAAATAGCAACTTCTGAGGCAAAATGCAATACTTTCCGAAACACCGTACCATCTCTTTTTTAATTGTAACGAGAGCTGGACGAATGATATTTATGAGATCATCTAGATAATTTTATAAATATCATTCGTCGTGATTTTTAGGTAATAATTCTTATACTTTGCAAATAAAAATAACTAACTTTTTAAAAAATTGAACTTTAGGGAATTACCACAAAACAGAAGATATGAATAACTTCACAGGGTTCTTTGTTTTAAACGCCGTGTTTACGTTTCTGTAATAATTAACACTAACATAAAATCGAAATTACCGTAATAAGGAAATATAAAATGGCGTGTAAATCTCAAAGTACGTTCATTGAACTGCAACGAATTTTTCGAATTTAAACAAAGCTCGGCAAAAAATAACTTTTTAACACTTAGTGGACCATAACTTCGCCATATCATAGATTCTTGCCAATGTTTAGTGCCTTCTCAAATATTAAATGCATAAAATGATTGGATTGCAACTAACTTTAATCGATATTGGTTCATAATAAGGTCTTACCAACAGTAGCGGTTTTAGAACTTGAGAGGTCGCTGGCGCAATGCAATTTTAAAGCCCCCTGTGAATGGTTACTCTATTAGGCACTACACCGCGTCCAAAAAAAATATATAAAATTCCAACTGCCTAGCTGCATTTGGATTCAAATTACATTTAATTTAATTATGGAAATTGAAGCTTATTGGAGCTTGGTAAGCTTGGTAAAAGAATTATTAAGTTTCAATAGGTAAAGATGCTAAAAAAAGGCATCTAGTAATCAATGCATATAAAAAGTAATTTATTTTAAAATTATTATAAATTTCACTATTATTTAGCAAATATTAGAGGACATAATACGTAGCACCAACGTTGATAAAAATATAAGTAGCAAAAATAAATAGTAAAAGTAATTTTTTTTCCAATTAATCTACTATAACAACGGTCCCACTTTTTGGAACAATCTATAGATATCTTTCACCATTTTAATAAACAACCATTTTAATAAAAAAAATAATTTAATCAATTCCACCTTGTCTAAGCTAAGTACTTTAAAACACTTTCCTTGCCCTAAATTTTAACGTTATTAATGTAACATCACCGTTTCAGTTTAATAAAAGATTACTTCCAAAGTTTCACATCTTTCGCAGCTGTTCTCATTTTTTTCAGCTTACATTCTAAATTCCGGAGGTGTTCAACAAGGGCAGTAAAAAAAGAGAAGATAATGCATTCCACGCTTTTTCTTCGTTCCTCCTACCTACAACAACTAGAACTTTCTTCAAAGAAGATTTGCAAATTTGGGAGATCTAACAGCCTTGAAAGTTTGTTAAAGTTCGTCCGGACAAATACTCGGAATTCCTCCTGCATACGCTTTAGCCGAATCGCTGGTAGTAAATGAATCTAAAATTAGATTTTTACATGCTCTTGAGTGCGGGATTTATAATTAATATTCGTGTACATTATTACGCATTAAAATTTATAAGCAAATAGCGCCGGAAAACTGACACATAACTGCAACAAGAGATAAAAGCGTTATTCGTAATAGGCGTATTATAGTCCAGGAATTTTGCGTCAAACTATCCCTAAAATCCCTAAAAGGAAAAAAATTCTAGAAACGCATTTTAAGCTTTACGATTTCCGCTTTCCGTTTTTCATATGAAAGAGGATTTCGAGCTAAAAAAATAATCTATGGCGCCATATACCTCTACTATATAGGACCATCCCATCTTTAGCAGAAAAAGGCGGCAATAGAAAATTTAAGTTGAATTGTTTGAGCTTTTTTCTCCAACTAAATTCTTGAATTTCCAATCTTTGAAGTCCCGAGTCAGTGTGCTAATTGCGTGCAGTAGTGTATAGTTGGTAGTCTATACCTTCAGTAACGTCTATAATTATTTAATTTAAAGAAAATTATTTGCAACAAACCATTAAAATTAGTTGCGAAAATGAAATATAATTTTTAATTTGTAATGCTTAAACCTTTTAATTTTATTCTAAGTAATTATTTTATTACTTAGAATGGTAGATTTAAAATTGAAAAATGGACACAGCTCCTAAAACAAAAAAAAACGCATTTACCACTAAAGCACGTAACAATATATCTTGTGATGCAACTCATGTATTAACTCGGGCTGTGTGCTCGACAGATATAAACTAGCGGAAGCTACGTTAAATCTCCAGTTTTATTCCAACTTTGCTTGTTATTGCTTTCCCGCAGACGCTTATTATTTAACTTTTTATTCTCTTTTTCAAACTTGCATTTTATTACCAGCCATCATAATTTTCTGGGAAAAATCTGCTCTCTCAAGACGTAATATGTTATCAGATCAGATGGAACTGATTGATTAAAATCCGAGCTTGTATTAAACAAGGAATATGTTACGTTAGATAACAGACATAGAACTAAGTTACTGCAAATTCTTCATTTATATAGATTACACCTGTTTCGCTCTGAATCACACTAAAAATAATATGTTTAACATACCGGAGCGCATTAAAAAAATCTCTTTGTTCACGTATATTTATCATTAAACTTTTATATAATTAATACGAGAACATCTGAAAAGCGACATGATTAAAATTAGAGCTTTTCCTATGTTATCATTTATGAATAACAAAGGAATTAGGGAGTTGTACTGAAGGACTCTATTGGCCATTATTTTCTTCACATTTACGTATTGGGATTTAGGTGATGATGGATCACCTTGAGACAGTCTTCGTTAAGCACCAAACAAGGAACTGTATCCTTTGGCAAGTTGCCTAAGTAGTCATTCTTTTGTGACTATTGGCAGTCTCCTCAATTATTCAACATTTCTATCGTTAACTCAAATGTAAATAACATAACAAAAGTTTATTATTTCAGAATTTCCTCCTCTGTGAAATCTGAGGAAAAATCAGATGAACAAAGTTAAAACATGCAACAACGCCAATATCCTAAAGTGCAATTCGATATGATATAAAATCTGTCCTGTTGAGACGCGCAGACTGTATGAAAACTAAATACACCTTCATATCCAGATAATTACCGTCATGTGAATATATATGCAACCCTTTAATTCTGCCTGTGGAACATCGAAATTCCGTCAAGTAAACGTAATAATTACTGACCCAAACCTAAACGATTCCAGTGACATTTTAGGAAGTTATGTAATTAAAGTTGTCAGAAACCGCGTGATACATACGCGTTTATGTTATATTACTAGCTAGAAAGGCAGGAAACGTAACATCATAGACCTAACGTAAGTTACATCAAACAAAGTTTATAAATAATGTTTGTTACGCCACCACCTATATCCTGTTTTGAATTCTTTGCTTTTGTAACCGCTCGTTACGTGAAGGTATGTGAATGAAACTAGATTAAAAATAGAAATTTGATAATCCAGATTTTTGCAGACGTTTCTTGGAAAATATATGATATTAGATCCGCCTGAGTGCATGTTTAATATTACAGCAGATCCATTTACGTCAAATATTTTCGAAGCGAAAGTTTCGTATTTCTACGTGCAACAATACTATGCAATATTGCAAGTAACGTGCATGGATTATGTCACTCCAGGAATCACGTTGAAGAATGAAATTATTGAAATTACCAGTCAACAAGAACTTTGTTTGAAATAAGAGTTGATATACGTACATTCGAGGTGTTCAACAAAAGTGCCTCCGTAAATATCGCTTCTCAAATGGACGGTTTCATATAAGCAAAAAGGTCTCGCAGCAGCCACAACATTTCCGATGCAAGAGATTCGACCCTTCGAAAATTCCCGCATCGCGCAAATATCTCGAAAAAAAGAAATCAAATGGGGTCAAATAAGGCAATCTTGCAGTTCATAACACAGGTCCGCCCCTTCCGACCTATTTTTGTTCAAATTTTTGATTCAAGAGAATCGTCTCAAAGATCACCAATTCTCTCCTGCAGAATGTTTACGTAAGCAGCAGCTGCTAATTGAATTGGTGAGATCTAATAACCTGCTACCTAAAATATCCGTCCAAATGTTCAGTGAAACACGTATTTACCTGATGACTGTATTCCACAACAGCATGGAGATCTTCATCGACCCACATTGTGATCATTAGCACGATCGTACAGAAAATGTCGGTCAATGCTGTAGTAAACAGACATGGCAAAAATTCTTAAATTTTTTTTTTAATTACGATTTTTTTTGTGGTGATGGCCCAACGGGGTGTATAAGCTTGTCATAAAACCCTGTGTGTGTAGTGCTCCATAGCTTTGTTGCTACTAATCTCTCACCGTCATGGGTGAAGCGCAAGTAGTTATTTCTCAATTGCAAATGGTGACTCAGAAATGTACCGGATCCAGTCACAAAAATTTAATCCCAGCGGGACTCGAACTTACAGCATTTAACTCTGCCCAGTCAGACGCAGGTCCTCATACCACTGGATCACCGAGCCGTTAAATATTTAAACATAAGAATTGAATTTTTAGAACTTTAATGGTCTAAAACTTAATCACAAGCATTTACTGTATTGTAAGCTAGTATGCACCGAAAAAATCTGAATATCAAATAGCATAGAATATACGACGGTGGTCATACGAGGTAAATAGTAATCTTATAGCTATTTTTATGCCACAAAACTTAACCAACTTGAATTACAAGGGCAAGCGTTAAATTCCAATGCGCAATAAAATCCATTGAAATCTATTTACGTGCGGACGCTAAAGTCGCAACGGGTAATTGAAGGAATTATAATGCTGCCTTCATTCTCGAGAGGGACGATGAAATTTGCAGACGCACTAATGCCTTTACTTTCTTAAAACAAAAAGCACGTAGTGCAGAAGTAGACGCTGGAAATGGGGATGAAGCCATCTGGCGCCGATCTCATCGATTCAGTCGGGAATGCTCTAGCTCCGGCGAAAGGTGCAACGAAACCGCCAAAACGAAAGCAAAAGTTCAAGAACGTGCACACATGGACATGTGATAACCGATAGCATCGCAAGTAGGAATGATTTAAGGACTCATGATGCCAATGTGTGATATATATACAATGTTTATAGCGTTCACAATTTCGCTGAGCTTAAAGTTTGGTCGTTCGGTTATGAATTATGCTTCACTATATATTTTCTTCTTACATAGAATTGTTTGTTTACGAGGCTAACTAGTAATTTCTTCGCATAATAAATCAACTGCAGCTTTTATAATGGCAACAATGTCCGACAGCGTGCGCAATTTTACATTAATGAAAGTGGACAAATTTGAACATTTACTTTTATTGTATCGTTTATAATTTATTTTTATTTAATTTATTATATACAAAAAATTACACTTCAACTCGATCCTATTAAAAAATTTGCTTAAGTATTGCCTCCGCTAAATTATTGAACTGATGGTTCACTACTCGTTGCCCTTCTTTGTCGCGGCGTAAATATTCCACAAATTCGCTGTTGCTATACGCTGGCAACGGATAGGCTATTACCAGAATGCAATATGTATCTTTGTACACCCTCTCGCGCGCACATTCATCTCCTTCAACCATCGTAACAATTGCATAGCAAGGAATATGTAACCGAATCATTTTTTCGCAAGTCTTCAAACCTTCTTTCCGACATTGCACTTTCACGTTGGTGGGAAAACAGCGTCGATGCAAACCGTCGATAGGTCTTATGACGGATGATGAGATCGGTGTAGCACAATAGATAGTACCGTTATGAACACATATCTGCCTACTGCCCGGTGGGCAGAAATTAACGACCCCGCCACAATTTATGAAGTTCGCCTCCCCGATGAAAGCACTATTGGGCGGTACGAAGTCACCATGGAAATAATAATGAACCATAGCGTAGGGAGGTGTAGTGTATATCTTCGATGTGACGTTAAAGTGGTGAGCCAGAGAATTTCCTAGAACCGACGTGAAATATCCACCGAATATGTTCATGTTAATCTGACTTGGTGAAACAGTAGTCGTAGGTATAATGTACGGTTCCATTGTGGTTGATTCCTCGGTCGTATTGGTTACAAGTTCTTCTGCGATTCCATCTGCAATCTCAATAATCGGAAGGGTTTTATAACGGCCAGAAAGGTATTTTAATAGCCGCACATGTGCGTTCATCCTCACATTATTTATCGCGGCATCTCGTCTAACTAATTTTAATTCACCTGTTGCCTATAATTAATAATTAAAAAATTAAAGAAGTATATCTGATATAAAAATATATACAAAACCATGCAAAATATACCACAGTACTAAACTAAGTTCTTATCAGCAAGCCATGACATGCAGGGAGAATTAAACTGCATGAAGTTAGTACTGTTGCTGCTGCAGCAGCTATATATCCTAGTATGTTGCTGGATAAATGTTTTAGAGCCATTGGGGGAAAAAGGTTTAACTAATTTATTTTTCAACAACTTGTTAAAAACAACCTAGTTGAGAAAAAACATGTTTCTTAATAAATGCTCAAATTGATGCCCTCCTTGTGATCTAAAAATATAAACTTTTTCAATGGTTTCTCGCCCAATAGATTGCTTCAGATCATCAACACATTGAGGAACAACCATGTAAACTTTAGTTTCTAAAAGGGCCCACGAAAAGTTTAATGGCGTAATTAGCAGGCCGCCACTCACCTCTCTATCCACTGTTGTTTACTTAATTTAAATTTCTATTTCGCTGGTCACTATATGAAACCATTTAAAAAGAGTTGAAGTTGGCGTGGTAGTTCCCATTTAACGATGTACCTTAGTTCACAAAAGTAAACAGATTACAACAGCCACCACAGTAACATTGTCCTAATCACCATATTAATTTATTAGTTAATATCTAATGTTAAAATGTTAGATGTAGCTGCGTAACTTTCTTGAAACAGCGTTCGAGGTCGTACTTAAGGGCTCTTTAAAGCTGCTAAGCAAATATTTATGTCAGGATGAACATTTAGAACCAACTTTGTTGCTACAACAAATTGTTATGGAATATGATGTATACAGTAAGTAAATGGATTAGATAAGTAAGCGTAATGTTAGCTTAACATCCTTTGAATAGACGTAACCGATGGTAATTAGCTAAGGGTCTGCGAAGGTAACTGTCTAATAATAATAATAAAACGTGTTTAGTATAATTTTTATAAATTGGCATGAATTTCTTTCGAGTAATTAGATTCATGCACGGTGGCATACTTACATGTGCTGCAACGTAACTAAACATAAGAAGAGCAAAACAATGCAATAATAAAAGCTTCATTAACACATTCAGCACCATCGTGCCGGCCTTTAAAACCGAATACTGTGCCCATACACATCACAGATACATATCTTCGAACGTTGTTATTAAGAACAGATAATCCGCGAGGTCAATTGAAAACAACATCGAGAGAATCTGCGAAATGCATCAATCTACATATGTACATGTACACTGCCGTTCAGTGAAGTTCGGTCATACAATAAAAATCTATTATATCACACTGTATACAATTATTAATACATAAAATTAGAAAAATATTAAGCGTACACTCTTTTCTAAGTGATTAAAGCCATAAATTATTATGTAAAGTAGAAATATTGCGACAACCACAATAAAGTCCCTTTTATTATCATTCCAAGAATTTCTCGGAAGTGCCGATCTTTTGAAACGGGTCGCTTGGGGATTATTAACGCACAATACATTTAGGAAATATACCGCTGTATCATTCTTGTTTATTAATCACAGGCGTAAAGATATAAATTTGCTTCATTTTACTGTTAAACGTGTGTTGGTGTGCATCTGTTGCTTTTGCGCGAAAGTTTTAAGAAAATTTACTTGAAAATGGCACGTGGCAAGCCTACCAGTGTAGAAAAACGTTCACGCATTATTACGCTGTTTGGAAATGGATATTCGGGGCGACAAATTGCTGAAAAAATAAATATGAGAAGTTCAACAGTAAATGACTTCATAAAGCGATATCGGACAACTGAAACTATAGAAAATCGTGTTCGTCCCGGAGCATCTAGGAAAACAACAAAAGCTGAAGATTTGAGAATTGTATTATTAAGCAAACGCAATAGAAAATTGACAGCGCCACAAATAGCAGCCGAAGTCAATCGCGGCCGTGAAAAACAAGTTTCGGCGAGTACGGTAAAATGTTGACTTCAACAAGCGGACCTTCATGGACGCATTGCCATTCGAAAGCCCTTATTACGTTGGGGCAACAGAGCAAAACGACTACAGCGGGCCCGTTCTCATCTAGATTGGTCGTTAGATGATTGGAAACACGTGCTTTGGAGTGACGAGTCGAAGTTTGAGGTTTTTGGGCCAAATCGACGAGTTTATGTCCGAAGATCTAAAACTGGAAAGTGATCCCGAACTGCATTGTGCCTACAGTGAAGCAAGGACGTAGTTCTGTGTTAGTGTGGGGATGTTTCTCCTTTGCTGGGACGGGAGATTTATGCAGAGTGTAATGAGGAAGGAAAATTATTTTGCAATACTCCAGAATCATGCAGTGCCATCAGGATTGCGTATAATAGGCCGTAACTTTACATTCATGCATGACAACGACCCAAAACACACTGCGTTAGTGTGTAAGAACTATCTAAAGGAGCAAGAAGAACAGCACACCCTGAAAGTAATGACATGGCCCCCACAAAGCCCAGATTTGAACCCTATAGAGTTGTCGTGGGATGAACTGGACAGGAGGATCCGAAAAATATGCCCAACTTCACAAGAACATTTACGGAATATTCTGCAACATGAATGGATTAATATTCCACAATCCATTTTAACAAAACTTATCGAAAGAATACCTAGAATAGTTCGAGCGGTGATTAACAGCAAAGGAGGTTTTTTCGATGAAAAAGAAATATAATGTTCAGTATGTTATATTAGGCCAGAATAACTTTTTATTTATTTATTTTTGTCTTTTTTACCTGTACGTACAATAAAATTGCATTTTGTTTTTAGTTTCGTTTGTTTCTGTAACCTTTTCATGTTTATTACTAACCGACCGAACTTCTCTGAAGGGCAGTGTACATGTATATCGTACATATAAGCAATTATATGTATCTGTACATAGGATATGATTTGTACAGCCACCTTGGTCATATTAAGCAGAGCCGATTAAGAATTTAATTTCTTGGTAATTAATGTATAAACAGTTGAAAATAAATGTAGAACCTACGTCAAGAATATTCAAAATATCACCCTCAAGCTTAAGTTGGAAGACGAGGATCGAAATTAAAATTAGTGATAATTTAATTTCGATATATACAAACATGCGAAACATTTTTATCGCCAATTAGAAATAAACCGTTTGGTATTGTATTATTCCATCCTCTATTTTACGTGTAAATGTAAGTAATCAACGTCTGCCATTTCCATCAGAACAACTACTTAATCAATCACACGATACTTGGAATCAGTTTAGAACCGTGCGGGGTATACGCAAAGGAAATTGACGGTCCAACAAACGTAGAACTAGAAACCAAATTAATTTTGAACCAATTCAAGAACGCTCTGCAGCAAGAACCGAAAGAACTAATACTTTCTCAATGCATGCGGTTGCAACAATTCATTATTAATTCAAGAACCCATACAACATGGAGTAGCCTACGAATGCAGGAGAACGCAGTTATAACATAAAACTTGAAGGATGGTTCTTCTCTTTAGGGGTTACTTCTTTCTCATATTATGTAAAAAAAAAAAAATCCTATTCCGCAGAAAAAAAAAGCGCTGTAAAGGAGGAAATATAAGCCGATACGATCATATTTATTCTTTTTTAAAGGTGAAATACGAAATTATAGAAGGTGGAAACAAAATGAGGTAGATGATGTATGAAGTTCTATTCGAAACAGAGAAAACATTCACCGTTTTCGGTTAACGTTTTTGGTACAGGAGACTCCATATTTCTCTACATCAAAATTTTCCCTGTGAACAGTAGATGTGATAGCACTATGGGTAATATCGTCGAAATCGGCATTGATCCCTGAAAAAGGTTACCAGAGCATGGAGATAAAATTACTTATTTAAGAACGTTATCATTTATTTAAAGACTCGGATATACACACAACTATATCACCGAAAAAAGAAATTTACACTAGAACCATATATAATGAGCTATTGCTGCAAGAATTTGATTGGCTTTGTTTGTAACTTGTTGCCTTTCGTCTGTATCAAAATATAAATGTCGGATATACGCTCTGTTATCATACAATTTCATTGGAACAGCCGCAACAGATACACAGTACCTTACACTGTAAACGTAATTTCTTCTAGCATTTCCTTTTGCGGTTTTATTGTATTGAGACGTAACATTATTTGCAATTAAAGTACTATTGCAAAGGCAGACAGTATTCCTTGTATCGGTGGTTGTATTAACTGCTGATAATTTACCAAACGCCAACGTCGAATTTTCCATGGCACAGCTTAAGGAAACAATATTGGGAGTTATGGGTATTGAAATGTTTTTATTGGTTAGATTCCCCAGATGTCCACATATCATCCCTATCGTGTTTGTATCATTTAACATCTCACATCTAACAAGTGTTGACATTTTGTTTGCATCGAATATATTCGTAACACTGCCCGCAACAGCCAAATTCGGTAAACACGAAACGTTTCGTGAATTAGCGATATTCAAAGTGGAATTTAATGTTATTGCGGTATTGTTCGATAAATTTAAACCACTACACAAGATCTTCTCCGTATCACTTACGTTCACTTTGGTGCACATAACACCTAACTTGTTAATTGGTTGAGAATGAGTGATATTACATTTACAGGTATTATTTGCGCCAGGTTTTCCGGTATAACTGCTGGGAATGAAGAATTGCTGATTCTGACTAGTAAGTCTACCTTTATATATAACTCTGATGTATCTCAAACATGGGATCGATACTTGTTCATACTTGTACCCTGTAAAGAAGCATCCAAAGGACCAGCGACTCTCGCATGGGAGCTTTAGCGTTGACGTTACACATGCTCCAACGGTGGAATTTAAGCATTGTTGCGTTTGAAATTCAGGAGCCACGCAATATACGCGACCATTAAGAAAACACATCGGTTCTGTGTCCGGAACGCAAAAATTAACATTCTTTGAACAGGCTGTAATTGATGAAGCTTCTATATCAGTGTTTGTACTCATTGCATATCCTTGCTGATGCCAATGGTGTCGCACACTATAAGCTGGAACATTAGCTTCCCAGACGATTTTTGCAATTTGATGGCCCAAATATGTTCCGACTGCAGCTCCTGAGAGTCCTCCAAATAACGCCGCATACCTAGCCTCGGGCATTTTCCATTTCATTATCGGAGGTTTAGTTTTAGTTGGTTTGATAGTAATACGCTTGGTTGTTGTCGACCTCCATGTAGAATGAGTAGTTGGTGGAAAATGCGGTGTAGTTGCTTTAGTGGGCCACCTCGATGTAGGACGAGTAGTTGGTGGAAAATGCGGTGTAGTTGCTTTAGTGGGCCACCTCGATGTAGGACGAGTTGGTCTATTTGCAGCCGATGTAGGACGAGTTG
>LR736866.1:4641435-4678939 GCA_902654985.2 Oryctes borbonicus
CGATGTAGGACGAGTTGGTCTATTTGCAGCCGATGTAGGACGAGTTGGTCTATTTGCAGCCGATGTCGGCCTATTCGCAGAAGATGACGTTGGTCTACGTCTTCTAAAAATTATCTCTGGCCCCGATGAAGTGTCTTCTATCTCGGATACGTAATCTGCGTCCGTGTTCAATTCTTCACATTCACTAAGGGTAATAGACACTCCAATAACCGTTATAATGAGGAACAATAGTTTAACGTAATCAGGCAGCATCCCGGCTGCTTATAGATCAAACGAGATTTCACCGCGTGTTTTACAATCAACTTAGTGTTGCGTCAATCGCTTAACGACTATAGTGGTAAATTGTATGCGGTTGTATATATAAAAGAAGATACTTCGTAATGATAATGTTCATTATACCAAGGCATACTTAAATTATCCAGCTTTACGAGTAGATTAAGTGTAAATAATAAGAGTAAAAAAGTTTTATCAAATTTTACAACATTCTTGTCGGCGCAGCTTTGTGCGGAGTAACCCAAATAGTAAATATGGATATATTAAAACCGCTTGTTGTAGCACGTAAGTTATTTAACAGTGCAATTTTTGCTGTTCTTCAGATAATTCTTTTAAATTGAATTTAATTTCGGATACTTACATTTGTAAGCACCAAATTGCAACAAAGCTGTAATTTTTAATAACCATAACAAAGGAATTTTTATTTGTAACAATTAGCTGACATTGATTAAATAACCCAGTTCACAACATGGCGGCGCCAGAATAAGATCACGTATGGGACCAAAGACGCCGACAGAGAATTTTATTATCTAATCGGTGCTATAATTAACGTTCAGAAGAACTATCAAGAAACTTACCTACCTTAACGATTAGGTATAAATTAAATAAAGAAAGGGATATCCTAGATATGTAAGTATATTGAAGGTAGAGAGCATTAGAAGAGGTGAGATAGAAGGTGCTGTAAGTATTTTTTCTAATAATAATAATGTATAAAATACTTTTAATTGGAAATTGCAAACACACTTTCATTACATCAAATATCCCGCACGGACACCATTCCCAATATGGCGTCTTTATTACAAGGTCATAAAATGTTATACAAATCGAAGCACAGACATAGAGATTCGCATCTTGATAATCTGCGTGCTAACAGAATGTAAACGTTAATTCGTTGTGTATGCGAAATGCGAAATTGAGGATATTTGGTTGCATACTATGCATGGAACTTAATATTTCCCATGACTTACCATTTTTTGAGGAATGACTACGCCAACGATAACATAAAACTCGTGTAATCAGCAATTTATTCTTAGTTTGATTGCAAAGGATAAGCACGGCTCATATAAATAAAATATTTCCGAAAAGATTAATCACAGGTCAGAAGAATTTGTTTTGCAACGTGAAGGTTTATCCATCAGAAAGCCCGCTTCCTGTATATATGTTTATTTGATAACGATACGTATAGATGCAGTCGTTCACTGAAAGCTGTTTCCGGTTTAGCGGAACACAAAATAAGTACTCAAGTGTGACGCAGTATTGCAATGACGTCTCCATTATCTCGGTTTCAGGTTTATATCTAATGTAAATTGTGTAAATTCCTGGTATTAATTTTAACAACTAGTTTAATTTCCATGAAATTCTTTCCATGCGTATTACTAAAATTAAAAATTTTATTTGTACGAATGAAACAACAGAAGCCATCAATCAATAATCAATTTATAATCGCGATTGAGTTTATTTAAAAACAGGTGTAAGTGAAAAGTCGTTACTTAGTACCAGCAAGTATTTAATTTATAAGCTGGTATGTGCAGCAATTCAAAGACAAACGTCGGTGTTATAATAACTTGCTCGCATTTTTGTTCGTCCACTTTAAAAGACGAAAGCAATATTCATATTAACACAATGTGCTTCGCACTAATATTTTTGAGAAATATTTACCGTTTTGGAAAATTTCACGTCTGAAGTAATAATGATGTACTGATGAGCCCTATGGGGCTGCTCTGAATTAAGTTTCCGTCGTGCATGGTGTACGACTTTCCAAGCAGAGGTCACTTTGAACAAATTGTACGCATTTATTTGTAATCATAGAAACAAAAGCTTAACTTTTGAATTGAAAACTGTGTGATTTCATACTTAATTCATTAAAGAAGGACATATTTTAGCTATCATAAATTATTTACAAAGTACTTTTGAAATGAATTTCTCGATCAAGTTCTGAAAAAATGTACCACGTATTCTATTTATACAAGACTAAGAAACAGCTAATCCCATTTCAATCACGACCTCAGTATGAAAGCGCTAACGTCAGCTGTTAAAGGGACATTAACATTTTACAGCTAGATAAGTCTAGCAAATGTAAAAAAAAATTAACATGAAGGTGAAAAGAGGCATCTACAAAGGTACTTGGCAGAATTTATCACGACAATTTTCTCAAATTCTAAAACTTTTTCTCGTAATTGCTCAAAAAAGCATCTTTGCTTCTCTTCCTTGGTTTTTGATGTTAACTATGATTATTATCAGATTATCATATTATTCTATTCTAAATGATAAGCATATATGAACTGTAAATTTGATTTTTCGAATTTTGGCTAAAACCCATCAATTTCTGAACCATTACTACTTATTTGTTGAACAAATTTATCTTTGTATCTTTCTACAAAATATAATATTTTAAAAAGTAACATATTTGCAGCCCACAAAAAATAAAAACACAATTACTAGTTTAGATAAAGTAACATAAAATACATTTCCTACAATTAGGCCACAATATTTAAGAATACGTACCTTAAGGACAAAAAAAGATATTAATCGTATATTTCCTCCACTTAATCGATCTTCCTGAAAAACAACGTTATTTCCTTCTTATTGTTCCGCTACGTTAAACTAAGTATTTTATCTGATCAATATGTTTTTATTTGCCGTATATGGGCTTGTATTGTTGCTCAGTCGACTGAAATGTTATCTATTAAAGCAAATATGGTAACCAACAGTGATAAATTATTTGATTACGTCGTTCGAATGTAAAGAAAAATATCGTACCATTGACTTTTCTTTACCATCACTAACAACGAGATATACAGATAACGGCAAAATAATGTTTTGTGGTAGTGCTTCTGAATGCATCCACAAATTACCCAATGAAAAAAAAAACTTCATTTGCAAAAAAAATATAAACGTAGTTTGAATATAAATTGTACAAAGTTAAAGCTAAAATATCTAATATGATCAAACTAACAGAAGACAATGAATTATAAATGTTGATCAAATTGTGCTCCTACTACTCCGACAGGAGCCTCATACGCCAGCTATACGTAGGGCGACATGCCTGCATGATTTTAAGTTTGAAGTCATCAAAATCCCTTGTCTGAACAACATAAACAATATCTTTCAGATAACCCCAAAAGAAAAAATCGAGGGTTGTCAATTCTGGAGATCGAAGTTGCCATCTGAAAAGCCTTCTGTTACCCATCCAAGAATTTGCAGCGTGTGATTTAAAAAAAATATAACTGCTACCTTATTATGTGGTGGAGCATTTCTAAAAATAATCTATCTATTTAAATAACCATCATATTGACTGTGCAGCAAGATCTAGGATACCCGGTATATACCGTATTTATCTAATTTGTTAATCTAGCTTATGTTGCTGATTACTAAACTATAAGTAAGAGAACATTTGTCCATGTCTTTAATTGATTTTTTCGTATATCTAATTATTATATTTAGAAAACAAGAGAATCGATAAAAGATTACTTTTGTGTAGTATTTCAGGAATGCGCGATAAACTACGTTGTAATAAAGAAAACGTTACAACGAATTGTATACGCGCCCGTAGAGGCTCCAATTAATTACTCTCCATGTTAACCTTACAACCTCTCTCTCCATCGAAAATAAAGTCGTTTAGGAGTTCTTACTAATCAAGCTTAATTGATACAATTTCTACCAAAACAGAACGAAAAGAAAACAGAATAAAATTTCCAAAAACACAATTTAAGATATATTACTACATGCGTCGTTACATATTTTTAAGTATCATAGAGTTTAATAAAACGGTATGTTTACAACTTAAAGAAATCGGCTCTTAAAAGAACATAAATGCACCAATTGAATTCATAAGGTTCCCAACTTTCTGTTCTGCTTCTTCTTTGGCGTAAGGATTCTTTTGCAAAAATTTGACGTATTCTTCATTGCTCAGATTCTTTGGTTCGATAAGGGGTTCGGCTATAACCGTAACGCAGTATCTGTTGTTGATTCCTTGATTCGTCAGAGTACCTTGTGCGTTAGCTGCACCGCCTCCTCCTTGCACTTGAAGCCGATTGGTATTAAAATCGCCAAACACGTTTATATTCGATACGCACGGTATTTGTAAATTTTCCGTGGTAAGCTGGGTGCTATTACAGTTTCCATCGCTTGCGTTCAAGCAAGGTGCCGAAATGGTGGCATTTATGCAAGGTAAATTTGTTGAATTCTCTTTACAGGTTGTAGTTTGGTCTATTGGTGTTACACAATAAATGGTACCATTCGTCATGCATAGTGGTGTAGTATTGGCCATGCAGATGTTCACATCTTTGCATGGGGTTACCACGTTTTGTTCGACAACTGCATTTTGAATGACAGGCTTATCACCGTGATGATAGTGATGTACAACGGAATATTGTGGCATTCCGGAATTCATACCACCATATCCACCACCGTACCCACCATAATATGGATTGTTTACATTTTGAGTCAAACCGCCTAACTTATAACCCAGATACATTCCTAGAGCGGATCCACCTAATCCGGCTAATACTGAGTTTCTTACGCTGTGGTCTTTCTTTTGGTAAAATCCACCTGATGGACTATACGGGCTGTAGTTATTTCCTGAATGAGTTCCAAACGGTCTGTAAGTAGGTTGACTAAAGCCCGGGTAACTTTGTTGTGGATAAGAGGCTTGTTGCGGATACACAGGTTTTTGTCCATATGCAGGTTGTTGATAAACTGGTTTTACAGATTGTTGGGGATAAACAGGTTTTTGCGTTACCTGTGGATAATTTCTCGCAGTTGCTTGTGGATAATTCCTTACAGTCGGCTGTGTATGTATAACATATCTTGGGGTAGTACCCACGTTGCTAGCTCTTCTTTGCGTATTGTAATTGTTATTGCCACTGTAGTAATTATTATTACTACTTTGCGAATGTACTTGAGTTTTAGCGGTAGGTACAGCTCGAGAGTATGTTCTGGAACTAGATGAACTTCTTCGACTACTTCCGCCGATGGTTCTCCGACCAGAAATTAATAGTAGATTTAACATAAGCAAAAGAAGCATAAAATAAATGCTCCTAATCCGCAAGTAATTCATTTTGCAGTACGGAGAAACACTTCACTTGGTGCGAATATTGCCGTTAGTATAGCGCACAAAACAATCTCACAGATGAAAGCAAACCACTTGAGGCAGGGAAGTACTTAAACTGAGACCCGAACGGTCGCTACTTGCATTTATTAAAGTAGAATTGTCTGGAATTATTAATCGTAATAAATTGATGATTCACTTAACAGCGTTATACCTTCTGTATCTGCTACCTACTTGAACATATATGTACGTACACCATTTGACGTTGTAGAGTTGCAGATTTATATTTGTTTCCGGGAGCACGAAAGAGTAAAAAGAGTCAACGCCAAAAAAGGAATTAAAAAATTCTCTTATACAGCATGTCTACTCAGCGCGTGAGCGGAGCATAATTTCTTCAACGAGTGATTTATAAAAAAAGCCTTTGAAATAACAAATATTCGAATTATATTGAAGTATACAAAGTGTTCTGCTTCTGCAGTGGACCACACGAGTTTGTTGGGCACCCTAAAAAAAATGGGTGAAAATTGCCTCGAAAATAGGGGGCGTTTTCAACGGGATAACGACGCCAAACGTACAACTGAGGTAATGTAGGCCATATCTTGTAAACGCCTCCTGAATCACCAGATTTGAAGCCAATGGGCAATATTGAATGGACAAATTTGCGAGCATGACATAATGAGCAGGAACCGCCTAAAAGCCACTCTCAGAATGGATACAAAAGCAACACAAAATCTAATCATAGACGCTAACGGTTAGCCCATTTAATATTAAATATCTAATTATTCTTTTCTTTTATTCATGTTTTGATAGAGATAAAGCGGTTAAGTTATTAAGTGTTCATTTAATGGGAAAATACACGTACAAAAATGAATAGCTCAACAAGTGATGCTTAAAGTAAGACCTCCTTCCGTTTGCTAACATGCTTAATATCTTTGTACACTCACAGTCTCAAAAGTCTAGTTATGCTTTTTATTGAAAAAAATTTAAAATCAATTCTATCCCTGAAACGACGAGGTTTTAAGACAAAGGTTTACCAAAGCTCTATTTTTTATCTTGATAAGAACTGTAAGTGGGTAAAATATCATTTTTTGTCACCCTGTATAGGTGTGCAAGTACTTTTCTAGCTTAGTATTTTATTTAAATCATAACGAAAGAAAGAATATGCAAGAATTTTGAAATTAGCAAACATTGGCTAAATCCTCAAGCATTCCGTAGCTCAAATTATATATCACGAACTAGAGCACCTCAAGGTTCCGCATTAGCCCCGTTGCTCTTCTTTAATAACGAAAACAAGCGAATTACACCCTGTTACTTGCTATATACTGATAACCTTAAACGTTTCGTCAGTTCCAAGGTGTGGAAGGTTGAAAAAATATGTAACACAACAAAGAAAATGTCTAAAAACTATATCAATTTTTTGTCTCTTAGTAGTGCCACATCCCTTTGGCAAGATTTATTGGAATTTTTGGTATTTTAAGCTCATCATTCTTTACCTAATCGTTCTGTTGCAGAGTGCAAATTCATATTGCGCTAATACTTATATGTTTAATACTTCATTTAGTTCATTTTACAAACTGTTACATGTGCGAAAAAGAAAATCCTCGTTATATTATAGCACGTTTTCGTGAGCTAAAAACCGACAACGTATTAACTGATAGAGAAATAGCAAATTAGACTCAGATTAGAGGCGATTCTCAGTAACATTTGAAGGTTAAAGCATCAAGCTTTTTCTTCGTGCAAATAAGAGACCCTGATGTACCTATTCAAACGTTAATTTCTATCTACATTTCAGTTGGAAGAACAAATGCAAAGCAACATTCAATACGTTTTATTCATAAATACATGAACATGTAGTTTTTAACAACATATGTATAAATAAATCAACTAATAGAGCTAACAATTTGTTTCTGTAAAGTGGATATAAAATTAGAACGCAGTTATCTTCAGTCTTGATAGGTACTTAGAAGGTAACGTATACATATGTACTCTTGCATTTAGAGATCACATAAGATGACTTATCTTCTTTCCTATTTAAATAGTTGGACCCACTATCGCCATAAGCTCAAAGCCAAATCGTTAGAGCTTTCGTTAATTATAGGTTAAAATGTGCTCTAAATCACAATAATTCTATGTATACGGAGGAAGCACATAATCAAAAAATATCCCAGTCATTTCTTTTTGGCATAAATAAACCAAATAGCACTTCGTAATTGATCAAAACGGATAATTAATTATTACTTTACTGCTACATACACATGCAGTTATCGGAAAGAGAGATATAAGGAAAACACACAATAAAAGCTCTATCTTCTAGAGGAATGTACATATATGAAAGAGTTATTTAGTTATAATATTGAAAAATAATACTGATTCGTCCATATAAAACCAATAAACAAATGCGGCATCTGTTTTTAAATAACGTTTTTTGTTGTAGTCTCGGTATAAACGAACCTTAAATGTTATTTGCTAAAATAACATACAGTATAGTACACAAATATTGCCAAATGAAATGAAGTTTTGATCCAATATATAACGTTTAACCTTTATATATGTGCTTATACAAATATAAAGGTTAAAATCTGTGTGTATCTATAACATCAACATACAGCGTCTCCACATATACAGTGTGTGTGCGGAAAATAATTCTATTCCTGAGCAATTTAGAGAAAAAGCTTTCAAATAAAAAGTATTGCACTTTTAATGGAATTGATGCCAACTTCCTTTAGCGTCAAATATTTTTGCCTGATCATTCAAAATTAGTTAAAAAAAAACAGTAGCAATAGCACAAGAAATATAAAACTCCTAAAAATTATCACTCGAATTTAAATTCTTTGGCGTACAATGCTATCGTCAATTATTTGGCACGAATTGCTGTTAGAAAATTATAACCGGATTTCGTTGCTATTTCCATCCGCCTTCTTTTTATTGAGATGATGATGGTATATTAGCGCACCTAAGAGGAGTATAAGTAAAGCAGGTCCCACTATATATCCTATAATTTCATCATCTTCTTCATAATCCATCAACGGATCGGCAATAACCATAACGCAATACTCTTCCAAATTTCTTCTATCCATTTGTATAGATGCGGCGGACTCTTGCGAAGATTTTCCATCAAGGTTTCCGAAGACGAACAAATTTGTTATACACGGGATTTGAGCTGTTTGGTTTCTGATACCTGTAGAATTTTTGCAGGTTGAGTCGTGCTTGCCCAAACATGGTGCGAATAAGGTAGTGTTTACGCATTGTAACGTGGTAAAATTAACAATACAATCGAAGACCGTACTCATTGGCGTTACACAATAAATAGTTCCATTTGGTAAGCATAACGGATGAGAATTAGAAGGACAGAAGGTAATGTTATTGCATGGAACGAGATTGTTCACATCTACGTTCGAATTACGAACAAGAGGTCGATCTTCTTTGTGATAGTAATGGGAGACTGAGTAAATGTGTACTCCTCCACCATGACTATGGCCACCATTATGAACGCTATTCATATGGCCGATTTTATGTCCTAAATGAAATCCTAAAGCTGAACCAGTCAAGCCTGCAGTTGACGAACTTCTTCGCAAACCAATGCCTCCACTTTTACCTCCTTTGCTACTACCCTTACCACGGCTGCCTCTACTCCCTCCCCTACCACCGCCCCTACCGCCACCGCCTCTTCCACCTTTACATTCTATGCACGATATACTTAGTATGATAATGCAGAGCAGTACCACATAATATTTATTCATTAATAAGTAATTAATTGGGTAATGACGCGTTATAGATCCTAAACTAACGTAACGTTACGAAGAATTTCCGAACGGAGACTGAAGATTCGCGAATGCGACTCGTAATATATCGGCAGGATTCAGTTGCGTTCGGGAATTTCGCGTAACTTGTTTACCGAGTATCTCGACAAAGACCAGAAATGTAAAATCAATACTGGAGGTGCCAACTCTATGGGGAATTTTAAAGAAATAATATATTCAATGATGATTTTATGGCGCATAAATTAATAAACTTAACATTTTTAACGGATAAAATATAATTTGCAAATACCTCGCTATGTACATAAAAGTTAACTCAAAAAACTCTTAGAACTATTATTTGCAATAAAATGAAGGATGTTCTTGCAAATAATTGAAATTGTAATAAATAGCATGTTACGAGGGGAGTTCAATAAATATCTGGCCTTGGTGAGAAAAAAAAAAAATTATGTCATAATAATTTTATTTTTCAACATAGTCTCCTTTGAGAACCTTTGTACCCCATCTAACAAGTACGATTTATCTAAATTAAGCGTTTGTTGGCTCAAACCATGAAGTGATTAACGTTTGGGCCAAATCTTTTTCCGCTTAGCCTTTTTTTTTCATATGCCAAAGTCGGAAGTAATTCACGGAATTTTGCGATGGTGACGACATGCCTTGATGAAACAGAATTGCCTTTTCTTCGCCAAATATGGACGTTTTCTTTTCACGGAAATATTAAAACGATCCACTAAGTTGGCGTGATACCTGCCATTAACCATTTTGACCTTTTCAAGGTAATCAACGTGGATTATGCCTTATTGCCCGATGAAATGGCTTTGGCCTTTTTTTGGCGCCGATTCTTCACTCTTTGGTGTGCCGTGATGAATCCATGTTTCATCAATAGTTATGAATCGCCAAGCATTGCTTTGAAGTTGACACACGCGCTTATTTATGGTCAATTATGAGCAGTTGCTTTTAACTTGTACGTCAAAGTTATTGTTCTTGTAAATAACCTTTTTGCTGGCTATAAAAATTATAGTGAAGTCAGACATTTTGCTTTTTATTAAGTTCATTTGGGAAAATAAGTTAAGTATTAATGTAATGACAATATTATTGTTGTTGTGTTAATGGACGAAACGTCCCAACCCTCGGACTTTGTGTGTGACACTGTATAATCAATTGCTTTACACGTACGTATCTTTTTGCAATTTTTTCTCGTTAACCCAGAAAATAGTTTAAGGGTACAATTCCGATATAACATTAGTAAACCTGTAAGGATTAAAATAACATGGAGCGTTCTCCCAATTTAAAGCAAATGTGCCATGCACACAGGATACACGCAATATACATGCATTCGAACAGAACTAAACGCCGTTTAAAAAGCCGGGTGGATTGAGATGTGTAGATGAAAACGACCTCCATTTAAACAAACGAACAGTAGAGACTTCCTAATATACGATAAATGTCCCTTTTTCATTTAGTACATACTCAACATAACGAGGATGAACGTAAAATGTTATTTTTTGGTGTTTTGCCAAATACTCAGCTTGATAACCATCGGCTTTGTGCAGTGTGAGCAAGATCCAATTCATGACGAAATTAATGAAAGACCCAAATACAAAGCTGCTGGAATTAGAGAAGATCAAAAATCAAGAGAAGACGTGACTACAATAAGATATCACGTAAACAGATTCGAGGGTTTCAATGGATCAGTATTCGGACAATATCTACAAGATAAAATGAGCAATTTTGTCAGTGAAATCAACAAATACCCATTGTACACCGTTATGCATTATTTTCACCCGCAACATAATCTTGTGAGCGATTCAATCGAACTGGATCGTGCAGTGGTAGTGAACAAGGGACGTGGAATGTGGTGGTGTACAAGTAAAACGCGCCCGTTATTTTTAAGCAACAATGTCGTATACTGTTTAATTCACAATGGACTAACTGACAACTGTTTTATAAACTCCACAAAAATTCCGTGCGTAAAAGATCGGTTGAACTTCTCTGACTGTGCATCGAAATCAACAAATTGTCGTCAAAGGTACAGAACTGTTGATGTACCTTGCGTAACAATGTTATATGACGCTAAACATGTATGGTGTGTTACCGTGATATACACCAGGATTAATAAACCGGAAGAAATAACAAATGAAGAATTTATGTGGTTAATGCAACATGACGTAAAATTTCGAACAACAGTTAAATCAAAGCTCTTAAGTGGAGTTGACTCAGTTTTATGCGCCATATTTTGCTAATATTTGATGTATTTAGAATTTATCTCGAAATATCTGTATTTTTTTTTATTAAAAAGGTCATTTTTGATCAATTGTTTTGCTTATTTTAAAATGTTGAATGCTGATCAAGCATGTGGGAAACTTCCAGAGCAATAGAAAAATTAAAAAATCATCATTAATTTTATAATTTATCGAAAATGTTAATTTAATTATAAAGTCTTGTATGTTTTATGGCAAGGTTGAGCACTGTAATCAACATCGTAAAATAAGCAAGTAATCAAGAATTATTTAAAAAAAATAATCAAAAATAAGATGACTTACAAGAGTGGATTATCCCATCCAGGGACACACTATGTTGTACTATTATATCTTAAAACAATATTTGGTTCTTTTCTTTTAATGACAATCGTAAAATTCGTTTCGAATCATGCTTTAGAATCAAAACTTACTTTCTAATACAATGAGTAACATATGAAAATCATATAAATAGTATACAATTGTTATTTCGACCTACCTAAATAATAAATACCTTTTTGTTTAAATCTTATTACCTGTTTGACAACCTACTTCTGCAAATGTTTGATTCATTCCAAAGTTAACGCGAAGTAAAACGCGAAACGTACGCAGAAAATATTTCATGGAAATAAGCTATTTCGATATTCATCAGCATTTGTTCTTATTCATATTACCTGGCTTTAACAGAATATTTTCTTCGTTACTTTTTACAAAATTCTTTGTTAATTGTTAAGTTGTGTTCTGCAGAAATAAATAAAATATACCACATAAAACAAACATCAATATCTTTTATTTACGCATAGAATAATAACATTAAATACAATTTATGGAAAATGTAACCAATGAAGAGGGCTCTATACAGTTACAGCAATAAAAGAAATAAATACCTCAACATTATAAAATGACAACCAGATATCACAACGGACAATATTAATGTAAAGATTACAAAAGAAACTGCTTCGAAAAATTTCATATGAAAGCAACGTACTTCTAGCAGGTATTGTTTATTACATTAATTATTAAAAAAATTATTAAAGTATTAAATGTATACACGTTCCCAAGTGGAAATTGCGATATTAATTGAATTTTGTTCGTTAATTACTAAGTACACAAATTTTACATACCTATGCGTATAAATAGTGATTGTTACATTGAAATTTTGGTGTTTGGCGAAAAAATTTGTTCACGTAAATCCTTGATTCGTAGGTAATTGCATGCAGCATTGTGTAGATACGAATTAAAATCACGCAGGTTTTTTTTTTTATTGTCATATGGCAATCACCTTCACACCTGGCAAATTCAGTCGCAAAAATCATGATTTTTCGTGTTTTTTAAAAAATTGTAAATGTTGGTACTTTTTACTTCAAATTCACTATGTATAAATTCAGTTACTTTAATTTCAAATCAAACGTACAGACTAAATCAGTAATAGGATAATAATACATATATACAAGTACTAGAATGTTTGTATCACATATCTGTTGCTGTGGAAGTAAAAAAAAAGTTGTTAAAAAAGAACAAAATTCAACACAGAGCTAAATAAATCAGATGATTTTGATTCTACTTCTGCTTTTGTCTCGTTATTACTTCTTACATACTTAACAAACTCTTCATTGGACATATTTGGTGGCACTACGGGTTGAACAGGTTCCTTGATCGGCTCAGCGATTACAGTAACGCAATATTTGTTACTAATACCATGACTCGTAATGCTGCTGGAAGGATTATTTGCGGTTTGGGACATACTCACTGGTGCTGTCGTAGTTGTCGTTGAGGTATTTGTAGACGTTTCATTTGTTGTACTGCTCATTGTTGTCGTTTCGCTAGTTGAATTGCTGCTAATAGAAGAAGATGCGCTCTCCGTAGTCGTGGCTGCCACGTCTTCAGCTGCTCTCTTAGAAATTTTATTTACGGATAACTTATTACTGCCGAAATCACCAAAAACATCAATAGTTGTTACGCAAGGTATCGATAGGGAAGTTGTATTTAAAGCGGTGCTGTTGCAGTTCGTAGAATTGGCATCGCAAGGTAGCGTTATCGTCGAATTAACGCACTTCATTTCAGTTGAATTTTCATTGCAAACTATCGTAGCATCTAAAGAAGCAATGCAATACACTGTTCCGTTATTCATGCAGAGGGGTGTCGTATTCGGCGTGCAGAATGTTACATTGTCACATTTCTTGATGACGTCCGCTTCAACTTTGCCATCCTTCGGTATAGGATTATCGCCATGGTGATAGTGATGCACTACGGAGTATTGGGGGTTGCCGCCAGGCCCGCCGATGTAATTGGGACCACTATTACTATTTGATATTCCGCCCAATTTGTACCCTAGGTATAAACCTAAAGCTGATCCACCTAACCCTGCGAGTACAGAATTTCTAACACTGTGGTCTTTATTTTGCGTCCATACGCCAGTTCCATAGTTATTATTTGGAAATCCTGGTTGGTTATAACCTGGTTGGTTGTAGTGAGGTTGATTGTATCCTGGTTGACCGTAATGCGGCTGATTGTAACCGGGTTGATTATAATGAGGCTGATTATAACCAGGTTGATTGTATCCCGGTTGGTTATAACTTGGATAAGCTTGCTGCGTTTGTACATTATAACGCGGAGTTGTCACTTTTTGTGCAGACTGAGGATGATTGTATGAAGGTTGGTTGTACGAAGGCTGATTATAGCTCGGATAAGCGTTCTGCGTTTGCACATTGTACCTTTGTGTGGTGGCCCTCTGAGAACTTCTGTATGTGGTTGTTCTTCGACTCGGTCCTCGTGTAGGTGTCCTCCTTGCACTACCTCCAACGCCCCTTCTACACTCGATAAGATTCAAATCGACTACGAAAATAAAAAGCAGCACAAAAAATGTGTAGTAATACTTCTCCATTGCTGTTGTTAACGGGTAACACTGCGAGGCGTTGCTACACTTTCTAGAATAATCCTACAGTTAGCAAATTCACCACAATTCGTTCGAATCACTTTAATTGCACACGAAAGCGTAAATGGCCACGCAGAATTCGTAATTAAATTTAAGAAATTGTTAAAGAAATTGCGCGTTTAGCTCTTACAGTACCTGTTAGAATCGCACAAGGTGAGCTACTACAGAACAGGTAGGTAAAGTCATATGATTCAGGTTCGAAAGCCCCCTACTCTTTACACGTAGCAGAAGGAAGGCCGTCGATTTAAGTGAAATTTGTTCTACTCAACAAAATCACGAAATAACCTAATCGCTATGAGTCACGACCTTTAATGTTTAATATATATGTATGTGTATACATATGTCTACTGTACTTAGTACCTAACATATCATAAAATAAACGTCATATTAAGACGTAGCACAACTTCTGGGATATTTATTGGGTTTAATGAATCATGGTTCTGTTTAATATTTCTGCGCAAATATTTTATTGTAGCAACATTATGTAACCATGATTTGCCATGTTTTATTTTGTTCTGAGAAATAGTCTATAATATATAGCACACAGTGAAGGACGCTTGTTAAATCGACAAAAACTCGTTTATTAAGATTTTGTGCTTGCGTAAACAACAATATTATTTTGTTTTTTTTTGTTTTTTTATTGGAAGAATAGCTGGTGTTATACATTGTTCCAATGACATTCTTTTGTTATTGTTTCATCAATATACATGCAACAAAAATGCTTCAACCACGGCATATTGTTAACAAAATAAGAGAATTTGTTTCGCCTTATACAAACGAGACCACTTAAACATTTTGTCGAATCAACAATCGGCTGTTTCTCAGAGCTTGTATATCCATGTACATACATACAGCATGGTTAAATTATAAAGAATAATGCTCCTACAAACGGTATGGAAAAATCTTTTATAAAAAAATTGTTTGGTGAAAAATGTTTTAAGTTATGCAAGAATAGGGAACAATAAACTACAAAATGTCAACATTTCAATCCATGTTACTATTTGAAAAGACAATTGAGGTAAACACTGTTTTCTAAATGGCCTCATAAGAAAAAGGAAAAACGTCGGGATTTAAATTATTATCTAGTAGCTCATTTTCAACCTCTTTTAATCATAGGAAATAGTACCCCAAGACGGAATAATTTGATTCTGCAATAAGTACAAACTCTCATCGCCAGTAAGAATTCTGTTGATAACGGAAAGGACTGATGATTTTTTGTCAATCTTTCCAGATATACGAAGAGTTTTAACATGAGCTGTTTCTCTAACTCCAAAACGTTTCAAACTTTTCCTCACAACAAATTGCCTAATTGGTTCTCTATTGAAGAGAACATATACTTTTTTTTGTAAGAAGATTAGGACCGTTATTCTATCAATTTTAATTCAAATGGCCACCTTTATGTTATTAGAGTAGATTGTGATATAACGAAGGTTCTTGATTATGTTAAAAATTAAGGAGTTGTTGATGAGGCTCGAATCAACTTCTATCTTACGAATACAAATCGGCTTAACAGACACAGAAACTATAAGATACAAGAAAAGATCACATGGTCATGCCTGTGACGTTGGGCATACGTCAGCAATTGCTGCTGGGGCCCACTTTTCTTTTGAAGTACGGTAATGACATACTTTGCTTCTTGGCAGAATTTTATAGTTTGATATATCCAAGTACTACATCTGCTGTTGTTATAGTAAGAAAACCTGCTTAGGTTATAGAACGGGGAGATACAATAACATCTAAAATATCTGAACAGTTTAGCTGCAATGTGATTAAATATTATGCTTTTGGATTTTTGCCTTAAATAAAAGTCCCGTGAATAAGTTTGTCTTCGCAATTTGCGTCATTAAATATTCCATTATCATTTTAATCCTAGAAACTATACCTAATTAACTCAGAGCATAAGTGTTGGGATAACCCGTAAACCTGGTACACGTTCTAGGGTTTATCACTAAGAACCATTCACTTTTTCCAGAATATATTTTACATGCTTTCGTTGGAAAATAAAGGATTACTTGGCAATCGAAAAATTAATTTGGAAAAGTGCGGTGAATAATGTTTGGAACTCAACTTAACTCTACATATGTAGATGTAGCCTTTCAGTGCCACAGCTGCCGGTAAAACGTCACGAATATGCCTGCGCACAATTTGGCACCCTGAAAAAGTAATATTGTAATATATAATCTACAAAACGTGGAAGAAATGTGGAATTTTCGCAGTCAGCCGCTAAATTAGGCGTAAATGTGCCGCAATACTTTTCTGTCTTCCCTTCTGTCTTACCCAATTTATTACTTTAAATATGAAAATTAAAGTATACATTATATACATCTTTATTTTTCTACGTACGTGTTATAACACTTTCTTTCTCTAGTAAAAATCTTTTCCTTTTTTCTGTACTTTAATTCATATTTTGCACTTTTCAAATAGCTTTTAAGTAGGAAATAATAGACGTCCTATTTTCTGTAAATAGGATATTTATACGTAGTTTAGTTCGAAATACATCGCTATACGCACGTTGATCCTCATATAATTGCGGTAATTACCCGCATGCAATACATGAATACTTAATAAAACATTTACGGATGTTACATTATTTCCGGAACCATGTTTGTGAATGTATTTGTCATCCGTAACATGACTCATTAATTATTTTGTCCACTCCTAGGATTCGGTATTTGATTAAAATTGTACTATGTTGGACAAATATATAATGTAAGCGGAATAGCGCGAATTGATAATCAAAAATCTACTTTTGTTCAATGAATAGAGTGGTAATTTGCAAAGCAGCGATATGCTAGCGCTGCTTGCAGAATTAAATTAGCTTGTTTCTATTTTGCAGATCTTTTAATTCCAGAATTATTTCGCCTCTTTCGATCGTTTCTACCGTTTCTTTGAATCTAGTACCATTAGGGAAGAGGTCTCACAGCTAGCGTCAGGGTGAAATTTGACTGCTGCTACATATTTAGTGTATTTACTTGTTGATTTTGTTCCTCTTTTGGTGCCTATATTTTTCATTCACAAATTCCTCCTCAATTTGCTATTAATGCTCGAATGTTTCTTCCCAATATTTTCCCTAACCTGTGAGTAAGGCGACCAGAAACAATTCAATGGACAGCTCGTTCAGCTGATCTAACTCTGCTGAATTTCTTTTTGTAAGGTTGTTTGAAATTTGAGATCCGTATCCAAAACGATGGAAAATATTCTTGTCGTTCTTGTCGGTCAATTTAACCGGAAATATTGAATAATTTTATTACCACTTTTGCTTTATATTGCTTTATAACCATCAGTCTATTATTGAGCTTAGGTAATATTAGAGAATTCATATTTGCTGAAAAAAGAATGGGATTGTGATAAAAAAAAAACAGGATAACGCCTCCTTTACCGTCTATATGCACATAAAGCAAAAGCTTAAATGTCTGCTTGTAGACAAATGCGTAATTGTGGGATTCCCAGATTAAAAAGTATAAAAATGGAAACACAAACTACGCATATATTGCAAATGTTAACTCGTGCAATTAATTTCAGCTCACAATGCGAATATGTTGGGCGTATAAATAATTATCCCTGATAGACCTTAATTAATACTAATCAGTCTTGTCACGTCCTTTTGCCGCTTTATATGCTGATGTACGTAGAAATAATCAGTGTCCACCAATTAATAATTTTAGAAATCATAAAAACTATGCACACTTCCTCGAAAAAAAAACTATAATTTGTCAACAAGCACTGATATACAAACGTATATTGCAAGTTAGAAATTGCGTGTTTATTTAGCATCCACGTAGTAAATTATCCAGAATTTAAACGTGAACAAGCTTCGTATTTTTAAATAAATTTCCCAACAATGGTAATAAATTTTCATGCGCGGAAGTTTGCGTTTTGCGTATGCGTTAAGTTATATTAATATTAAGTCGATTTTAAATAATTCGAAAATAACGATATTGTATTACGTCTATCACATCCTGTATTTTGCAGCTTTCGTTCAATTGACGTCTTTTTGTGTGAACATTTAAATGTTAGAAAAGGTATTACAAAACGTAGCAAAGCTCTTCTTACTGTTAACATATTTTGAATATAATAATAATAATTAAAATACTATTTTGTAGCCGCTATTTACAAACATTTCGGCTATGCATAGTGGACTTAATATCTCAAATTTTCAAAAGCAATCAATTAGTGCCTCTATAATATGATAAGCCAACATCATCTGTTATAGTTGGAACATTATTCATGATGTAATGAAAACCTGAACTACAAATAAGTAGGTATAAACAAACTAATGACTTACCGATATCTGGAATTCCTCTGTCATGATCCGTCCATTCTGAAAACTGAAAGAGTAATAATTACTACACTATTGAATTACACCCATAGCGACATCCTAAACCGTCCTTCCCATACAAACTATTGAAGTATAGGAGGCAGCGTTTGTAGAGAAAACGAGTGGATTTCTGTTTTTCTCCAGTTCAAGGTTTTGGAAAGGCAATTGAAAGGTGAATCGGTATATTTTAGCTCGTAAGGTGTCGGGTTCAAATCCCGGGCTCGCAATTTTCGCTAGTTCCTCTTAGACCAAATTTGGCGAATGTTGAAAAGCGCTCTAAACGCAAGCGTAATAAAAATTCATGGCCAAGCGATGCCCCCTAAAATTGCCGAAGGCTGTTGAAGGATGAGAAGGCATTAATTATTATAATTATTCTGCAGTCTGACCAATACAACAGCTACCGCAACCCGAACACGGAGTCTTAACAGAATAAATTTTGAAAGGAGCTGTATAATTTAAATTTAGTTCATTTTATCGAAGAATAATTTTTTATCCAGTGTACTAGTGTCTCTTACAGTACCTTATCAGTATTCTTTGATTAGTTTTCAAAGGTTAAGAATGAGGTCAGGGCGTTCTGCCTTTTGAAGTTTTATCCTAGTGCGAGAAAAATAACTTGAATTAAATTAAATCCATCTTTCGCTATGCCGACATCCTATAAAGTAATAAAACCAAACAATAACTTTAGGTAAGCACTCTCGAAAGTTCAAAGAACGCTCCCGTATTGTTACCATAGTTCTTAAGCTTGCCACGAGACGCTGGATTACCTCTCCTGAAAAACCTGAACACAACGAAGGAAAGTTTTAAAAATAGCCAGTTGCTTTGATTTATTTTTCGTTCTTCTTAAGCGTTAGGTCTAGGTATGCTACTGGGCCGGGTTCACATGACAGTCATTCGATTCAATTTTTCTTGAGGTTGTTCACATAGAGTTTATGCGATAAAATCTTGTATACCTGAAGATTTTCTTCCTGAATAGTAACGGCACTTGTTACTGAAATCCCCTTGTACAGGGGTGTATGCGACGCAGAGGTAGTGCTATTCATACGGCAAACGTTTACCCGTGCAACAACCGTACAAACCACTAGTAATTAATGTTTGTTAAAAAATAAGATCAATCGTAGATTTACCTATCCGCATATGGTAGATTTTATATTCTGCGTTCTCTATTTGTCTCCCGTACAACAATTTCTAATCATTCGTACATTAGTTCATGATGGTTTCTCGAACTACGCGCTTTTACCGACATCATTTAGAATAAATGCTCAATTTCGTAGATACCTGCAGGAACAAAGATTTCTATTAAATCAAACATTTTTTATGAAAGCCTCAATTAAAACTGCACAACCCCACTTACTACTACATTCCCTTCTGCTTCTAAGTCCGAAGAAACGGCGAATAAAACCCTTATTAAAACTTCATAGAAAACTTTCAGAGGAGTTTAATTGCAAATTCTGCTAGAAGATAAGATTCAGCCGAGCATTGTCATCATTAGAATCGTTTTGAGACGGTTAAGCCGGTAATAGGAACAAGAAATCTTCACCCCATCGTCCGCAATTAAAATGGAAATAAAACATTATTAAACAAGGAGAAACTCCAATTCAATCCACCCCCAGGAAAGTGACTGTTTTGGCAGTTTTAATAAAGTTTGATGACGTTTATAATCGTTATTAAAAGGTTAATGATTACGCTGGCGGTTATCTGCATTTTAGAAATAACTCCCACGTTTTGCTTTTCTTATGTGAGCACAATTAGATAATGTTGCTTTGGTAATAAAATTCAGATATCAGCCGTAAGAAAATTATGGCCCGGGACTTGTTTTTAATTTAAATGGGCCAATTTGCATAAGAAGTGATCAACAAATATATAATAAAGATATTAAAATAAACTGTATCCGTAAAATTCTTTTTTGAAATTATTTCAGGAATGTTCAATGCAAGCGTCGAATCATGAAGACTTTTTTATATTAAAATTCCGAGCTGATAATTTCCATATATACATTCTTCAATGTTTTCTCGTCTCATTTAAATAATTTTATAATACCCTTGGCTCTGAGTGCCTGGATAACTGTCCCACTTTTTTAAAATGAAGTTGTGCGGGAGATAAAGTACGGTATACCCTCTTTTTATATTTGTATTTATATCTTCAATGTGGACAGCGTTATACGTATTGCCTGCATATACAGAGAGGACTGAAATATTTTAACGCAACTTCATTGTTAGTTACGCTATAGTTGCTATCTACTACTTGGTCAAATAAAGCTAACATTAATTCCGGTTAATATAAATGATGAAGGAAACATGGTCGAGGAAATTAGAGAAAGAATAGCAAGAGGAGGAAGGTTATTTAATAGCATGTAACGTACTTTTCTGCGAAAAAAGGATTACCGGAAAAAGTAAAAAAATGCCAATACTTTCGAAAATTATGGAGGAGAGTTGTGGAACTTTGATTAAAACAATATGTTAGTACTAACAGCTTAACTCCTGGGCATTAATCAGGGTTCCAGCAAAGGCTTTATTTGCAGTACCGCTTTGTTAACGAAATTAACGCAAAATTAACTCCAGCTCCAGATAACGATTTACAGGCACTTTTTTACAACTCTCCCGACACCTTAAGCCATAGTGTTCTTTTCATTATTTTAGCGCGTACTAAGTGTGAAACACTGTTAATGCGATAAATATTTTGCAAGTTTATAACGTATTTAGCTATCAAAACAAAATATCAATTTCAAATTGAATTATTATCTAGATCGGTTTTTGCGTTATAGGGATGGTTTCAAAATGTAACATGTAAATATAATTTTCGTAACACACTATAGAGAATATACGGTTTTAATGAATCCAGATTTATTTTTATTTAGACGTATTTCCGCAAAACATGTAAAACTGCATCACAAATGCTTTTACTCCCACGGGAATTAATTTAAATCAGAGACTCCCAAACTTTTTTACCCCGTAGACAACTTGCGGAGTTTTATTTTCCGTAAACCCTCTGCCTGCGGAATATTGCATTTTTCTAATCCTATTAACCACAAATGCGTTTCTCACAGATACACAGCACAATTGTAAAAAAAAAAACATGTAAGTAAAAATTTTATTCAGATCTTTACTGAAATGTACTAAAAAGTAGGAGAATTTTTGGATTTTTGAGGAAACAAACTAGTTATTTGCAAACGATTTTCTTTTTTTCGTAAGAGAATTGTTTGTCACGGTAAAACCCTTTTCCATGAAGTATGAAGATAGAAAAGCTCTCAAAGAGCTTCTAGCAATTGTCTATAATGTAGGATAAGCAACAAATATCCTTGTGGTGCCCCATTTTGAACGCCGTCAGCCTGGATACAAGTTGAAGAAGTGAGAAAATTTGCGCGTTCCAATGTTTTCCTCGTTAGATTAATTCTGGCGAGGAAAGCTGTAATGATTATTTTTATTAAATTATCACTAAATTGATACCATTAAATTTAATAAATAAATCTGTTAAATAGCCTTCCATTTAATTAAAATTCCTTTCAAGATGAGATCTCCAGCATTCAAGGACTCAAGCAGAAGTGTGAATGTACCCCCTTTTAAATCTCGCGGACCTTCAAATTTCTTTCTCGCTGATATAGATGCTCAGCGAGACAAAATCAACCTTTAAGGGTTCGCATAGACCATTTTGGTAAAATATATATAATAAATATTTTTAACTAGCAAGTATTATATTTGCTTAATTGCTCTAGAATGCAAAACTTTTTTGACATAATTTCACTTTAAAAGCCCAGCTGTGTTTAACTGAAACCAATAAGATATGACAAATGCAAAAGGCAGTTCTCCTATATCGTGAACGAGATTAGATTGGTCACTAATCAACTGGAATACGAATAGATCTGGATGTGACGGCGTCGTAGGAAACAGTTGCTTCCAGCAAGCGCAGCTGGTCTCGGTAATTCGATTAACTTTCGAAACAATACACCTTTTATGCCTTCCAGGAAGTAAAATAGAAGTCCAAGAGTTGCCAGTTTCATCAATAATATCAGTAATGATGTTACAAACTTCTCGCATGAAAGAATGAGCTAATTTCACCCGACATAATAACGACAGCATCAGTTCAATGGAGTGTGTTTAGAAGTTGAAGGAGATCCGCTTAATCCAGGCCGAGCTGCAATCGCGTTCATAACTACATGGGATGAACGCCTGTTGGATCATTTTCTTCTCCAAATAGTACGTGTACGGAATCCAGATAAATACTAATCTGGCTTGTTAACCTCTACGTTGCTAGGAAGTGTATAGTATATAGCTTAACGCTACGCGATGCTAACAAATTAAAAGGAAAGTATTTGTGTATGCATGGCGTCTCGTTGACCCGGTGAAACGAACGAAAGATTACATCATATGTATTAGTTTTTGTTGAATAAACAGAAGATTATTTGTAATTTCCCTGCGTACTTTTCTTCTTTTAATAATCGATGTTTTTTTCTTGCCTAGCATGTTTTTATGTTATTCCTTTCTGTTTGTTGCCACTCCTTTTCAATCCGTAATGTCGACTTTCTTAATGTCTGCACATCTTGCTCTAGGCCGTCCTTTCTGTCCTTCCACCACAGGATTCCATTCGCTTCTTTTTTAATAGTAGCTCCAGGTCGCCTGTTTTTGTATATAATCGAACCAGGACATCTTTGATCTTTAATATCTGTCCATGATGTTCTTATTCCGTAGTTTGTATTCGTAATTGAATTTTCTTGACACTAAAATATTCCTCAGTATCTCCCCGAACGTCTCATCGTCTTTTACTGTCAGTAATCCAATTTGTTAATTAAACTTTGATTGATCTTCGTAACGTTTTATTTACAATTAATTCGCTGTATATCTATAATTTTCGCTGTATTCGGGTATTTGCGCGTACGTATATAACCATCAAATTAAAAACAAAAACCAAATGAAATGGAAGTGTAAAGCGCACTTCATTTGACAAATTAATATTATTTACATATTTGTTACTGAAGCTTTAGCGGTAATAAAAAAATTACGTTTGCGTCCAACACTTTAAAGTGGCTGTATGATGTTTGCCATATATTAATTAACACGGTTCGCTTTGCTAATGAAATTGTGACGGAATATTTTATAATGGGAATTTTTCAAGGTAATTTGGCACTCGTTTAGTAAAAAAAAAAGAAATTTCATATTAGTCACATAGTTATAACACTAATATCATTTTTTTTTAAATATGCATATCTTCGTTATTTACATAGCACGTACTACATCATTTACTTTCTGTCACTTACTCCGATTTTTATTACAAATATCATATAGTACACTGCCGTTCAGAGAACTTCGGTCGGTTATTAAAAAATATGAAAAGGTTACAGAAACAAACGAAACTAAAAACAAAGTGCAATTTTATTGTATGTACAGGAAAAAAAGTCAAAAATAAATAAATAAAAAGTTATTCTGGCCTAATATAACATACTGAACATTATTTTTTTTTTCATCGAAAAAACCTCCTTTGCTGTTAATCACCGCTCGAACTATTCTAGGCATTCTTTCGATAAGTTTTGTTAAAACGGATTGTGGAATATTAATCCATTCATGTTGCAGAATATTCCGTAAATGTTCTTGTGAAGTTGGGCATATTTTTCGGATCCTCCTGTCCAGTTCATCCCACAACAACTCTATCGGGTTCAAATCTGGGTTTTGTGGGGGCCATGTCATTACTTTCAGGGTGTGCTGTTCTTCTTGCTCCTTTAGATAGCTCTTACACATTAACACAGTGTGTTTTGGGTCGTTGTCATGCATGAATGTAAAGTTATGGCCTATTATACGCAATCCTGATGGCACTGCATGATTCTGGAGTATTGCAAAATAATTTTCGTTCCTCATTACACGTTGCACTCTGCATAAATCTCCCGTCCCAGCAAAGGAGAAACATCCCCGCACTAACACAGAACTACGCCCTTGCTTCACTGTAGGCACAATGCAGTTCGGGATCACTTTTCGGTTTTAGATCTTCGGACATAAACTCGTCGATTTTGCCCAAAAACCCCAAACTTTGACTCGTCACTCCAAAGCACACAATCTAGATGAGAACAGGCTCACTGTAGCCGTTTTGCTCTGTTGCCCCGACGTAATAAGGGTTTTCGAATGGCAACGCGTCCATGAAGGTCCGCTTATTGAAGTCTACGTTTTACCGTACTTGCCGAAACTTGTTCTTCACGGCCGCGATTGACTTCGGCTGCTATTTGTGGCGCTGTTAATTTTCTATTGCGTTTGCTTAATAATACAATTCTCAAATCTTCAGCTGTTGTTTTCCTAGATGCTCCGGGACGAACACGATTTTCTATAGTTCCAGTTGTCCGATATCGCTTTATGTTGTCATTTACTGTTGAACTTCTCATATTTATTTTTTCAGCAATTTGTCGCCCCGAATATCCTTCTTCAAACAGTGTAATAATGCGTGAACGTTTTTCTACCCTGGTTGGCTTGCCACGTGCCATTTAGAAGTAAATTTTCTTAAAACTTTCGCGCAAAAACGACAGATGCACACCAACACACGTTTAACAGTAAAATGAAGCAAATTTATATCTTTACGCCTGTGACAAATAAACAAGAGTGATGCTGCGGTATATTTCCTAAATGTATTCTTCGTTAATAATCCCCAAACGGCCCGTTTCAAAAGATCGGTACTTCCGAGAAATTCTTGGAATGATAATAAAAGGGACTTTATTGTGGTTGTCGCAATATTTCTACTTTACATAATAATTTATGGCTTTAATCCCTTAGAAAAGAGTGTATGCTTAATATTTTTCTAATTTTATGTATTAATAATTGTATACAGTGTGATATAATAGATTTTTATTGTATGACCGAACTTCACTGAACGGCAGTGTACATGGTACCGGAAAATAAAGATCAACGTATCCTCGAAACAAGCGTCCCGGAATAATCAATTAAACTTATATGGTGCTAAGTGTCCCAATACTTTTGTCTTGTTTACCATACTACCCCACAGTCCTTGGTATCATAATTAATTTTGTTTATATTGATTTTTGTTGTTGGTTTAATTTGTTGAAGTTATATAATAAGTTGAAATATATCCCTTACTTCATGTTAACCTTGTATATTAGCAATGAATTACTCGAACAAACTGTCCCCAAAGTAATCAAGAGATTAGCGTACAATTGACGAAACCTTCCAATAGAATAATTGAACAAACCTCCCTGTACATGCCTCTTAAATTGAAAGCAAACATCAGATCAGAGCCAGAACGTTCCTTATGTCGTGGAGACACAGTAAAATGTATTAAGATGTCGTAAATTGGGTCCGGGGGTCACGAAATGAACTTTATATGACGGTCACAGACAATCCCCCGCATAGTTTGATTAGAGCGTTCGGAAATTCAATTAAGCTACACGTAAAATTGAATATGGAGGGTAATTAGAACAGAATTTAATATTCTCCCCGACGTTGTTGTTGTATTAATAAAATAGATTCCTTCCGATTTCGTCAAAGCGATCCTACCTTCACTAGGAGCAAGAAAGAAATTTTCCGGGCCCGACCTTGATTAACAGGTAGCCATGTGAACACCATAATGTACCTATGAAACTTCACATCATTAGATCGCTTCTATTTGACTACTCTTGTTTGTTAAGTAATCGATATTGCACCTTTCGTATTGAATTGGCACAATTGAACTTAGCATACCATTGTTTATGTATCCACTTCATCCTTAGCAGATCGCACTAGAACTTCGCTCAGTTGGTACAATTTCCGACAGTTTGGCGTAGGTAAATACAATATCTTCTGCAGATACTGCTATTAACTAGCTAGCTTGCCATATAGAGTAGGATCGATAGTGCCATTCAAATACAAAGGTGGCAAATCCATATATCATGTTTGCAGCTTGGGGATAAATTCACCTGTGTCATAGTTACACAATAGTTACTACATTGAAAGCTCAGTCGCGCTATATGTTTAGAAAAACAAAAGAAATAAAACCAAAGAGTAATCAGTAGGGAATAACTTAAATAATTAATATAAACTATTATTAATATTGCTTCCTTACTGATGAAGTAGAGCTTTAAAAAAGTTTTTTTATTACCATAAAATAAATGATAAAAATGCCAACTTTTATGAAATATCCAATAAAGCTGTTTAGGTATACCTCCATTCGACGCCATCGGTAATGTAAGTTCACAAAAGGCAACGTTTTCAAAGAAACACAAATAATATTTGAAGTGTGGCGACTCTATTAATCAACCGATTACTTCATATCTAATTCCGCTCTTTAATTCTAATGCTTTTTAATTAATATTGCTTCTTGTGTGACCTTTCAACTATTAGGTTGGTGTTCGCACCAACGTATTAACTGTTTTGCTTTAATGTCGTTCGCAATCGTTCCTTCAATATTCTTCATTTTCTTTATCGCGTCATTTCCAATCCTTTCCCTTCAAGAAGTCCTAAGTGATTTTATCCATCCCAATAGCTTCTATCCTTTCCTTACACTTAATTAATTTCAAAATCTGCCCTAAATGCAATAAGCTGCTTTTCAGTTAGCTATATGAAATTTTCTCTTGTTTATCATATTCTCGTTCCTTTTTAGTAGAAACTATTTTTTTTTTCTGTTTGATTCTTGTCTGTTGCAGGCGTAGCAAATATTAACTGAAATAGCCTCTCATATTTTCATCTATTTTAAGATCTATGATATTCGTGCGCCTTGTATAATCTGGACAAATCATAGGATATTGTTAGTGCCATGTAAAGCAAATAATAGTGAACTTATTGAAACCACAAACCAGCATTTCGCCTACTCGTTTCATTAACAATAACCTATTTATACGAATTAATCATATCCAAATCGAACACTACTTTAAAGAAATTAAATCTCGTTAATTTCTGCATCTACATTTTTGCCGTTTAAGTTGTAGTAGTTCCATTATTTCAGCAAACCGCGGACGGATACAACGCGATCTTAAAACACAATTACCAACTGTATAAATTTGCGCCCCCGAAAGAGTATAAAATGCAAATTATCTCCGTTTCGCGCTCAGAGCGGTAACAAAAAAAAATCGTATTAATAATGCAGTAACGTTCGGCTGCTTCGCTTATTTCATCAGCGTTGATTGGACAATCACGTGCTTATGATGCTGGTAGAACAAAGAGCGACGATAGGAGCAAGAGAGACGAAGAAAGAAAGGATTGCATTTCCGAGCCAAGCAGATCAATATTTATGAGCTTTCCTTCACTTCGATCCTTGTATGATAAGTGTAAAATGTATGTATACGTTGCGTACTTTATACTTTTTCACGTATTTGTGCATGTGAAAAGTAAATGACCTGGAAAGAATTCGTCTTGGTGTTTTTTTTTTATTGTTGTTGAATTGTTATCCGATACCATTAGGGATGAAAATATTGTTTTGTTTGTAATGCACTTGAACAGTAAATCAATATTATTGTATTGCTGTAAGCGTATAAACACGGATTATTATAACCAAACATAATTAGCTTTGGACTAGCTTTGCTTTCTATTAAACATTGTTTAATTCGTATTTTTTGATGCAAGAGATTGTTTTGTTTTCTCTGTATATTAGAGTTATTAATGCAACAAGCACGGTTAAGATGTATGTTAAAATGTATTTTACATCCGTGGTTCAGTAAGATAGGAAACCAGTAGGATTATTATGTCCTTTCCTTTCTTCATTATAAGCAAGATGGAAAATCTAACTATGGTTCGCGAACAAAAATGGTCACATTATTCCTTCATGTAAGAGAATGTTATAACGAACGATTGTAAAGCAATTAACCACAATTTTTAAATATGCGACTGGCTACCACCGGTCACCGGTTGAAGATAAGGACCATTCGTGTCCTCGAAACGGCCCTTCCGGATTAATTAATTAAACTTGTGCGGTGCGGAGGTTGGCGATACTTATATGTTGTTTACCATTCTACGCCACAGTCCTTGCTATCATCATTGACTGGCTACAACTTCTGTAAATCCCTACTAACTACACTGCTGTTATAGAAATTTAATCAATGACCTGTTACTAAGGTTGGTACAATAATGTTACTCACGTTGCAAAAATATCTTGCATGTATCTAATATTTGTTCACCCTTAAGCCGTAGTCTCTATCAGCTTCTTCTTTTATGGAGTTTACATCTGGCGAATTTCCTGGTCAATCTGAAGAAGTAATACTCATCATTTCCTTTGAAACATGGTATGCAGCCGAATCTTACTGAAAAATTGCTTGACCGTCTCTGTTGACTTCCTGCAGCTCTGCTGGTAGCTTATTTTCTAATAAAGAAGATAGGCTATTAGGATGAGAATTCATCATTCCATGTATTGAGAGATCCAATTCGAACATAAGAAAAACAGCCCCAAATCATGGTATTTGATCAATGTGTGCTGCAGTTAGTTTTTCATTGACACTATTTCGTAGGTAACTTGTAGCAGACTTATCCGCTAACAACATGTTAGCAACAGTTCAGCACAGATTAATTTATCAAACATACAACAAAATGGCCGCTACCATTGACCCAGTTATGCTAACTTTAAAAAACTAATAAAACATTAAAAATATCGATGTGTTCACATTAATTCGCACACCACTTTACATATTCAATTGTAAAAATACGAATATCTTACTTTTTTCACATTTTTGTGCTCTTTTGTAAACTTAAGTACTCGCGTGAATTCTTTTCATAATGCGCAAATTGCGCAAAATAATAAATTCATTGCTGGCTAATGCGAGGAAAGGATAAAAGCAGGCAAGTCAGTTTGTTCCAATTCGAAGTGGATATGACATCGCCGAAACGGAGAGGGAATGGTTTCTGAAATAGATTTAAAAAAAACAGGGACTCGAGCTCTTTGTATACGCTTCGTCAGAAAAAGAGAAAAATTTTTATATTCTTTGAGGCGTGCACGTGGCTCTCTTTATTTTCATTAGGAGCTGAAAAGCTTTAGAGCTTTTCGAATGATGGTTAAGTGTTTGTCCCAAAAATCTGTTAATGATCGCCTCTTTTATTCTGAATATCTCTGTTCCACTTCAAGGAGGTACGAAAAACTACGAAAAATTATATTAAATTGGAATCAGAATCTCATTAAATTAAAGTTCTTTGAAATATGAAAGTCACTGCAAAAAATAAACAGGAGCAGGAGTTTTTTAATTTATAACCCTCTTTGTTTTGTCAGTAGTTCCTTTCTCCGCAGAGTACTTTCTAACTTCTCGCTGTTCATTTTTTCTCGTCTTCATAAATTCAATGGCCAGTTCAAGTTCTTTAATGGAAAAGTAGTTAAGTTTGTATTCCGCTTATTATTAATTCGAATTTTTTCAATCGCAGAACTGCATTAAGGGGAGATTGAGAAATGAGGTAAAAATTTTTTTCTTGTTCCGCTGAAAATACACCCTCTCGATTTATTAATGATGAACGCTTAGTCCTGTTGTTTCCTTTTTCTCTAACAGGTAACTTTGGATACACTAAATTGTACAGTAGCTTTGCGAAGACCCATTCAGATATTCCGGTGTACAAGCAGAAATCTAGAATTGTCAAGTCTGGTAGCTGCACAAGCTATTTTATGAAAGTTTTTTCGTTTCACATGCCATATTGGCTAACAGTTAATTCGGATTTCGGGGGGAAATACGCGCTAACTTCCAGGTACACTTTCCATAGAGAAGCACCTAATGCTCATGGCGCTTGTTACAACTCCAAGTTATGAAAAGAGCATGGATAAGCTTAGATATACTAAAAACTGCATTATTAAGAATGCAAATAATAACCGATTATTGAATTTAAAAATATTGCCTATAGAATAAAAAATTAAGCGAAAGAAAGACGAATTGAACCTCAGATAGCACTTATCACCACAACATAAATTACACGTTTCGCAATTGGTGCATACATAATACAAATAATCTAATTTCCACTAATATGACAATTAATTACATCACTGTTTTGCATATAAATCGATTTATTTGTTGCAATCAAATTTGATTATCCTGAGTGACGTTAGTTTAAATATTTACTTTGAAATAAAACATTTACAATCTAATTGATCTTGTTATCATCAATCAAACCGACGCATGTTACGTAACAAATGTAATATATTAACTGCCATAGACGAGCAATATTAAATACTGAAATTATTCAGAAAGGCCCGGATTAAACAAATATAAATGTTTACAGATTCGACGTGAATAATGCGACCGATTTATGTTGTAGTTTCAAATTCGAATAATGCTGCCAATACCAGTACCATGGGTCTCATTTTGAATTACATCCATATGTAGCACGTATAGCTCTATTTACAGTAACGAGCAAACTACGAAATGTTGTCAAAATACAAACATTTTATGGCACGCCGTCAACACATTTGCTAAAATTTCATAACATTGTGTTTATCGCGTATTGTGATCAATTCTTTTACAATTCAAGAGAGAAATCTGCTATTTACGATTGGTCAATTTTAATCTTACATTTACTACCGTTTGCCTTGAAAGTGCCGCACGTATACGGCATATATTGATCCAATCCGAAATTTTCCGAGTTATTTCGTTTCAGCGCACACAAGAAAAACTTACACGAAAGAAATCTTACGAAAATTATACATACGGCCCCATTACTTGTACTTGTCTGCGGAAATAACAGAATAAAAAGAATTCCTTGTAATCTCATGAAGTTTAAAATAAGACGATTTGTATATGGTCTAATCAGTGTCTTGGTAAATGTTTAATTTTTTTTATTTTCTTCATAACTTTTCTATCTGCCTAATATACCTTCTTAATACCATTACCTTCTCCACAATTTCCGTTCTTCTTTTTTGCCGTTCGATACCATGATTTCTAAGTACTAAGTAAGGATAATAACCTGCCTTGCCTAGCGGACTAAGCTATCAGTATCGGGGTACCGGGTCTGAACCCTCGATTTTCAGTTCTAGAATTACAGGAATTTTGCCTAATCCAAATTTGGCGAATGCTGAAGATGATAATCTAGATGTTGGGGGATGTAACAGCAAGAATTATTATTATTTCTTAAATCTAGCTGCTTGGCCGAAATGGTACTTCTCTAATCTACCCCTTTCTATTTTGTGCTACCTTCATTTAATTTTAATTTCATTGTTTCCTTATCCTTCCTCTAGCATCTTTGCAATTATCAATAACAACTACATGCGATTATCATCCATCACTCGTCTTAAAATTTCTTTTATTCGCTTTTCTAGTTACTTATTCTAATGCAAAATTGTTGCAAGAGAGTTGTTGCTAATGATGCAATGTGAAATGTAAAAACACTTATTGTTTTTTTATTATCTCGACTGGACCCCCTAGAACTAAATTTCATAATTAAGAAAACGTTTGACTTCGCAGATTCATCACGAAAATACAAAGATCTGTGTTCCCCAAATCAAATCGATTATTACAAGAAAACATAAACAAGTACGAAAATCCTGTAAAAAGCCTAACGAATTGCAATTAAACATAATTGAAGGAAGAAATAAAAGAAGGTAATGACGAACGCGTGGATCGAAGGGTCGTAAACAAGATATGTAACGACCTCTGCGGGGGCATAGACCTCGTGTTCCTATCCGATACAACGACGGTATAGATGATTAGTTGCAAATGATGACTTGTGTGCGATGCATGACGGGCCCGCGATCACCAGAACACGCGATTCGAAGTACGAGAAATCGGACCACCAACACATCTTATATGTACGATCGTGGAAAGTCTAAATCTGACACTTCACACGCTTTTCTGGAACTGCACCTCCAACTTTATATATATGTTGACCATGGTATATTAGGAGACCATGGTCGATATGGCTTCCTAATACGCGTAGGTGGGAAATAATTTCTTCCCTGAGCAATACACGTAAAGATTTATTGCCAGCGGTAAATTGTACCGAATAATCTTCAGATATATTTTTAGGAAAAACCGTTCCGATAAATCTTACTGAAGATACTAAAACGAAGCTTTATTGAAACGAATTATTGTGGAAAATTTATCTGGCTATTAATTTGGCGTGTGTCCTTTACGACGATTTTTTTTTTAATAAAGTCTTTCGAAATCCAAAAAACCTGTATAATTTATTTGGGAGTCTTAGGTTTTTTCCTTCAGTTTTATATCAATACAAAACACTGCAGAAGAAATGAAATTTGTGCAAATAGGGTTAAAGCATAGTTAGTGAGAAAAGAATTACACCGCTTGCCTCTTCTGAAATAGCTGGCCTGGTGATCTTCAAAGCTACTTACGCATGCATGAAAACACATTTAAGCATTTAGTTTCGTTAGTCAAGGATAGATTAAGAATGACGCGAAAAGCAATTTCAGTAGAGGAGCGTCTTATTGCTATATTAAAGTTTCTGGCAAGTGATCGATATTACAATTACTTGACAAAATATCCTCAGATTATTCTTGGCAGATTTATCTTCTATTTAATCGTTGTGTTTATGTGCAGCGACCAAATTATCGCTTCAAATTATTTGTCTTAGACATATCGGCCGGATTTTGCTATTCTACGTAATGATCTAAGACCGGCAGTTTTACACATACAATTGTCCAAATCTAAGGATAAATTGTTGAATGGAGTATCTTGTACATTTTTCCAAAATCTGACAAAGAAGCTCTTTTAGCACTCTTTTTATGGACACTTCTTTAATAAATTAAAGCTGCAGATAAGTTTCTCGCTAAAGTGCATAAAGTGTCGCCACCGAATGCTAAAATCTTGCCGTCAATTCAGCAATTTGTATGCATTATACGCAGTACAGAAAGAGATTAATGATGAGAAGAACTTGCTCCGAGCTTTTCATCATTTAACACAAGCGGGTGTCATGTAGAGATCGCATCAGACGTTGCAACATTTCTAATAGAGGAAACATTTCAACTAGTAGATTGGGGCCGTTCAACAAATATCTGGCTTTGACAAGAAAAAAACATTTATATGCGTCGAATTCATTTTATTTCCTAAGATTTGAAGTTGATACACTTAGTCCAACGTTTTTCTATTCTGTGTATCCCATTTAAAAAATACGATTTCTCCAACCCTACAAAGCAGACGTTTATTTGTTTCTGCAATCACGTCAACTTGAAGAAACAGAATTCTTTTCCTCGCCGAATGCGGGCGTTTTTCTTTTACAGCATTGGTGAAACAAGCCAATAAGTTGCTTGTAATTTTTAATTTAAATATTTTCAAGTATTTATTTAGTAATATTTGCTCTAAAATTAAATTTGACGCTTTCTTGATTTATATTTTGTAAATAATAAACACTAAACAAACTAGCTCCGATCCTAAGTAAATTCGATATGGTAAATGGCATGCCCTATTTTCCTAACATGGAAGGTTGCTTTTCCGCAATAGTTACAACGTCCACAATGTTACCTATCGTATAGGTAACCGTGACGGTGCAACGAGCGGCCGCGCACTGGGTCAGCGTGTCAAAGACCCTTTTCTTCCGCGATCGAGGGTGTTGCGGTAGATTAGAGACGCGCCGTGCAATGTGCTACGGGTATATGGAAATTCAGACCGCTTCCTTAATGCCGACTATACGACACCATCGCGTGACCGGCGAACTTTCCGTGCGGCAGATTTATCGCCATCGATGACGACAATAAAGACAAACTAAAGCACAACGACGTCGACACCGAGGTGCTTGCACTGTTAAGATTGCTGTTATTAATCTTTGCCTTGCCTTTAAAATCGCCACTTATTATTATATAACTTCAGTGCATTGATTCTTACTATTTCTTTGTTGGAACAGATTTATTCACCACACCGGATGTTTACAAGCCCAAATTAAATAACCTCAAGTATAGAGTTTAACAAAATAAGGTTAACTGTGTATATATCTTTCCCAATTTTTCATTGATCGTTCGTGCCTAAAGTGAGGTTTGAAGTAGAGTCTAAAAGTTTTTCCTTCGCTGCCAACCGTGTTAACCACTAAGATATTGCAAGTTTATTGATTATAACTTGTATTTAAGCTACAACTACATGCGCAGCTTATTTAATCTTACGTAAGAAATATTTTAAAAATTTCTGCAGGCTGCTCATGATGTACTTTTAATTATTTCATGTAATATTGCATTCGGATTTATAGGGATCAATTCTAACGCTTGCGCGTCTACGTATCTGAATGCTCTCATTAAAATGCAAATGCTTGGGAAACACATTTTCCCAGGCAAACCGAGCATATCTCGTAGCGGAGATTCACCTATTTATTATTACGTGCAGGTTACGTATCAAATAAATTTCGCAATAATAAAGGAAACTGCACCGTTGTATCGCCGAATACACTTTTATGCATCACTTGCTCGGCGTGATAAATCTTTCATACATTGTTACGCGCCATTGTAATAATGTTAAAAGTTTTTGCGCTTTGACAGCTATATGTCTAGCTGACAAATAGCTGAACAATAGCTTGTTTGCTCTATTAAGTTTGACTGCAACGCGACGTTCACATGAATATTCTGTTCGAATTACAGGACTTACTCCAGAATTGTACACCATTGTGCAATATTGTTTAGAGCGTTTCGATTTTATTTATTTTGCAAAGGCTATGGTTATCGAATCGTAAATCTTCTAAATCAGATGGTACGCTTTGGCCAATAAAGTTAGTTAACATCGTACATTGCTACGCATTGCAATGAAAGCCTTCAGCAACATTTACATGGAAATATAGTATTTTTTTCATATTCTTCACTTGTCATACTACTAATGTTGATTGATATCTGTATAAAGCCCAAACCTTCTTGAAAAAAAATTACACTTTTGTTTTAAATAATAAAGTTGCTGCAGCATCGTCTGTGTAATTGAAAGTGTAGTGTTAGTGTAACGTTTTTAACCCAAAATTTCAGAATTAAATATAGTCCGTCTAGAAAGTATCCGGAAAACAAAAAGCACAGCTATAATTTTACGGTATATATTTTTATTACTTGAATAATAAAATCAACAAATAATTCATTTCATTTACTAACACAATCTCCATTTAACTGTAAACACATAACTAAACGTTCAGGTAATCCCGAAACGAGGTCAACGCAATACTTTTCGGTGATAGTGGTCCAGGCTTGTGAAATTGACCGAATCAAATCTTCTTTATTTCGTGGTGCTGCTCGTTCTACTTCAATTTTCATTAGTCCCCATATGTTTTCGATGGGACTAAGAGCTGGGGAAGCTGCTGGCCATGGAATTGTTACCAAGTTTTGTTTTAGCATCCAAGCTTTAGTGTATTCAGAAGTGTGGCATCTTGCATTATCCTGTTGAAAACGCCACCCCTCGGGATATAAAGCACGAGTCGTTTCAAGAAGAAAGCCATTAAGAATTTCACAATACTTTGCACTATTAACAGTGCCATCAATTATAGAGAGAGGTGTAGCACCACGCTGAGAGATTGCTCCCCAAACCATTATTTTTGTGGGAAATTTGGAAATTTGAACGGTAACATTTCCTCTTGATAGGATTTTTAAATGATTTGCACCAAGCTGAAAACAACTTTCGTCAGATATAAAAACATCACTAAAATTATCGTCTCGAAATCGTTGGCAAAAATCTATTCATCGTTGCTTTTGTAGAGGTGTGATTGGAGGGATTTTTTTTTGTTTCCTTAATGTGTAACCTTGTCTTCTCAGGGAAATGTGGACAGTTTCTGGACACACTTTTATTTGACGTTGATTTCCAAATCTGTTAGCCAGTTTTCGAAACCCAAGGCGCGGATTTTGTCGTCCTAAAGTCACTAAAGCGTTTAGATTGTTTCCGCTAATCTTACGCGGTCTTCCAGAAACTGGTCCATGGCTCATATCTCTATTTTTTATCCTCTTTATTGTCTCATATACTGCACTTTTTCCGAGTTCAATTGCACTAATTTTTTAACGTTTTGAACACCTTTTCTATACAAATATTCCACCAACTTTCTTCTTTCTACTTGCGACATTATTTCGCAAATATTAAGCCTGTTGATAATCAACAATATTTAACAGCTGGTGTTGTTATATGATTTTTGCCATGGCCTACAGTCGGTACAACCTACTTAATGCATTACTTTTGTCTTAGGATGTAACAAAAAAGAAATATATTAAAACTAAGAAAAAACAATAAATTCCGGATACTTTCTAGCCGGACTATAATTATTCTATATTCATAAGCTTGTTATCTATATAATGCTACAATGAAATTAAGAATTTAATGGATTGGCTGAAATATATAGCACAAATATAAATATAAAACGAACAATCTTGGAAACTGATATTTGCCGTTACATTACTTCAATTACTCGATCAATCAAACGTTCGACGTTTGTATTAATATCAACCATGTGCACTAACCACTCCGTACAAACAACTATGAACAAACATCGCTAGCAAATTGCTCAAAAAAATTTCCAATTTAATATTTAATTGAAAATTGATTTGTAACAACAAACTTTGATATGATCACAATACCTTTCTTGATTATCTCTGATTCTTGAAGTAACGCTCCTCACACTTTAGTTAAAAAGTATTGACTGTAGTATTGCTTTATATTGTAGGTAAAAGTAAAATAAAATCTGTAGCAAGAAGCTAAGTTGGAAAGCTGCATATCGGACAAAAAGAATGGATTTCTAATTTATTTATATTCTGCATCTTGTGCGCCAATGTTTCACTAAATGGAAACAACGGAATAATAATGAGCTATTTACCTTTTATGTTAACTGAAGGAGAAATCCATCATTGACTCATTTTAATCTTTCACTAACTTGCGATCTCGATCGGTGCAGGGGGAAATCATGGGTGTCACATAATGCAATGCTATTGTAGCTTACTCCTAACAAGTCCAAAATAGGGAACTTATTTGGACATTAACATAGTGCCTTTCTTGCCGAATTTTATCATTAATGCATTTGGGGCATTATTGAATATGCTGTCACCTTTGTAACGGGACGCCCGTATTTAAATATTATTTTAATAAATATTTATTTATTTTCAGATAACAAAATTACTTCCATTTAT
>LR736866.1:4683939-4730346 GCA_902654985.2 Oryctes borbonicus
CACTGTATACAATTATTAATACATAAAATTAGAAAAATATTAAGCATACACTCTTTTCTAAGGGATTAAAGCCATAAATTATTATGTAAAGTAGAAATATTGCGACAACCACAATAAAGTCCCTTTTATTATCATTCCAAGAATTTCTCGGAAGTACCGATCTTTTGAAACGGGTCGTTTGGGGATTATTAACGAACGATACATTTAGGAAATATACCGCAGTATCATTCTTCTTTATTTATCACAGGCGTAAAGATATAAATTTGCTTCGTTTTACTGTTGAACGTGTGTTGGTGTGCATCTGTCGTTTTTGCGCGAAAGTTTTAAGAAAATTTACTTCAAAATGGCACGTGGCAAGCCTACCAGTGTAGAAAAACGTTCACGCATTCTTACGCTGTTTGAAGAAGGATATTCGGGGCGACAAATTGCTGAAAAAATAAATATGAGAAGTTCAACAGTAAATGACAACATAAAGCGATATCGGACAACTGGAACTATAGAAAATCGTGTTCGTCCTGGAGCATCTAGGAAAACAACAAAAGCTGAAGATTTGAGAATTGTATTATTAAGCAAACGCAATAGAAAATTAACAGCGTCACAAATAGCAGCCGAAGTCAATCGCGGCCGTGAAGAACAAGTTTCGGCGAGTACGGTAAAACGTCGACTTCAACAAGCGGACCTTTACGGACGCATTGCCACGGCTACAGTGGGACCGTTCTCGTCTAGATTGGTCGTTAGAAGATTGGAAACATGTGCTTTGGAGTGACGAGTCAAAGTTTGAGGTTTTTGGGCAAAATCGACGAGTTTATGTCCGAAGATCTAAAACCGAAAAGTGATCCCGAACTGCATCGTGCCTACAGTGAAGCAAGGGCGTAGTTCTGTGTTAGTGTGGGGATGTTTCTCCTTTGCTTGGACGGGAGATTTGTGCAAAGTACAGGGTGTAATGAGGAAAGAAAATTATTTTGCAATACTCCAGAATCATGCAGTGCCATCAGGATTGCGTATAATAGGCCGTAACTTTACATTCATGCATGACAACGACCCAAAATACACTGCGTTAGTGTGTAAGAACTATCTAAAGGAGCAAGAAGAACAGCACACCCTAAAAGTAATGACATGGCCCCCACAAATCCCAGATTTGAACCCGATAGAGTTGTTGTGGGATGAACTGGACAGGAGGATCCGAAAAATATTCCCAACTTCACAAGAACATTTATGGAATATTCTGCGACATGAATGGATTAATATTCCACAATCCGTTTTAACAAAACTTATCGAAAGAATGCCTAGAATAGTTCGAGCGGTGATTAACAGCAAAGGAGGTTTCTTCGATGAAAAAAAAAATAATGTTCAGTATGTTATATTAGACCAGAATAACTTTTTATTTATTTATTTTTGTCCTTTTTACCTGTACATACAATAAAATTGCATTTTGTTTTTAGTTTCGTTTGTTTCTGTAACCTTTTCATGTTTTTTACCAACCGACCGAACTTCTTTGAATGGCAGTGTACATTTACGTAATAATTCCAAACTTCTTCTTAGATAAATATATTTTAAAAATTGGCGATATTACAATGACTCCAAGTTTATTTTATCGTATTTAACAATACCGTTTCTAAAATCGCAAAAATGGCGTCCCCAAAGTTTGTTGAACCTTAAAAAAAACTGAAACAGCTTCTTATGAGGACCCTTACCCCATCAACGCGTAGTAAACATAAATATACAGAAGTTATCTTTGTGGCGAATACAAACACATCTTTCCTTCTATTCTAAGAAAAATACAAAAAGTTTCCGTATAAAGAAAAGTAGTTTTACAATACACACGAACACGACGAAACGGAACGGAATCAGTAAGATAGCACAAAACGGACTCATTTGTAATGGACATTAACTGTTGGTAGTTATTTGCATGCTATTAGTAGCAGTTCTAAATCCCCATTTATGCATAATAACGTGCCGGGTGTATTTGCATTAGTGTTACCGCGACCCGGGCCGAGGGGTGAACGACATTCAACCTCTATAGCTCTTTTCCGATGTAGAATAGGATTGCCAAGTGTGTCCCTCATTAATACCCGTCTTGAATGATTGATTATTTCTGCCCTATAAATTATTATGCGATCGATAGACACCCACGCGTTATGCAGTTGCCGGTGGTGGTTTTAACACCGGCAATCTGGTAAATGCAAAAAGAGAATGCGCAAAGAAGCTTCATATAGTAATTTTACATCATATCTAACACTCTACACTATGAATAATTGCTTCGCAAAATGGCGTCGATAAAGAGGACGTAGCACTTTCTCTTTCACTATTCTTTATTTTAAAATAATTTAAAGAAGCTAAGTTATTGGAAACGTAGCAATGTATTCGAGATTTGATAGTTTATAAGGCAGCTCAAATTCATCGTAAACAATCAGCAACATAAGAAATTCTGGCACTTTTCATCATAATTCCATTACTGTAGATTGCATGATTAATATCGACCATTGTGGTAACGATTACGATGAGGAAAACATTCGGAAATTCGAAAACGTGTTCCCGGTTTGAACCGTGTCATGTCGTTGGTTAAAATAAAACTCGACGTTTCGTCCACAATCGTATGGGGCTTCTTCAGGATGGTGATGGCAACAGTTAGCACGGTAACTCAGCATGTGAACCATGCCAGAGGCGAAAACCAACTGCTGCTTCCCGCTCAGTTAGTTTCGTCTCTGGCGTGGTTCACCACTCTCCTGAAGAAGCCCCATACGATTGTGGGCGAAACGTGGAGTTTTATTTTAACCAACGACATGACACGGTTCAAACCCGGAACACGTTTAGTTTCAACTGACTCTGACCGTGGAAGCCTACGTTTTTATTCAGAAATTCATTTGCGGTTATTAAAAGTAAATTATGGAACGATATTTTCGCAGTTCATGATGTTCATGTATTGATATTTTATGTAAACCTTTGCGAGTCCATCGAACGACCTCTTTTTTACATTTACCGGCGCATTTGTTGAGATAAATTGACGCAATTAAACCCTTTATATACATAATAACAAAGGAATTCAATTGCCATTACGTAAACGTCCTGCCTTTAATCTCGTTTTATGTGCAGGATACGTTGGCGATAAAACAAAATCAAGTAACGTATAACACCGCTAGAGAATAACTGCTCTTTAATTGCAGTAAACATTTCCCTCTTGTCCTTAATTACAGCATTACAATAAGTACGGCAGAGTAAAAGAACATATTCGAAATAAATCGCCACAATAAAGGAAAGTGATTTCGTTGAGTGTCCTTTTACAAACGATCCTTTCTTGAAACAAAGCAAGGATCGCGGGTCAACAAGACGAATAAGGAAGAAAGCTATATTGGATCTTGTTCCTTATTCCGTTAAATACCGTCATATAGAGTGAAACGAATGAGGTAAGGTAAAGCGGACCAAAGTTAGGATGTTGCGCCATTGAGTATTTGGGTGTCTGCTCCGCTTTCTCGACAATTATTTTTTTATTATTTAAGTGAAAGTGAAAGCTTTATATGAAGGTGAGCAAGTGTTTTATAAGATAATTAATAAAACTGATTGGAATTATTATATTTGCGAAATGCTAAATCAAACTGTTCATTAAAAAAGGCCTAGAAACGATAACCACAAAAATGCCGCCAATTAAATATCTTCCTCCAACTTCCTTCAATTTTTGGTTAGAATGAGAATTACCAACTGCATGAAATCACGTACTTTATTCATATCTTATTCGGACAGTTTTACTCAACAACATATCAATCTTGCGTTGTAGTAATTCAAGTTTAAAATTAAAACTGATTCGAAATGAACAACCAAATCAAACTTTGAAGTGCATTGGTAATACGCCAATTAAATTAAATTTAGCGTCGCTATAATTTCGCACGCACAAAGTATTTATCTAAAAATAATTTAAAGAAATCAGAGTATGTAAACACGAGATTGTATCTATATCTAACAGTTTAATGCACATCATTACCAAATATCTAAAAATAAAAACCTAAGTTATTTATTATTAATCATTGTATTTCTTTCTCGCCTAAGCATTTCCATGTTTACACAAACACTATAAAATAAAAATTTATAAAGTGAAGGAGTATAGAGACGCTTTATTGTGGCCGGCAGTGCCGAGAAAAATGCTTCTTGGTGTGCTGCCAATTCAACTGGAGGGTAAACAGTTTACATGTTTGGAATCTAAAACTTTATGCTGGGAACGGCTAATGGTGTTTTGCTCTCTAATTTCCGCTTCGCGGTGTGATAAATCACGGTTTGTCGCGTGTTTGTAATTTTATTGTGGATATTAATTTCGTTCGTTTAACGATTTATGCGCAAATTAATTGCCCTTAACGTATATGTTCGTATCACTCGGTGGTATTGAATGTACGAGCGTATATTGAAAATAGAAGGGGCGAGATGAAAAAAAAAGAGCCGCGAAAATTTATGAAAACTACTGCAATATATTTGTTTTATTGTTGACGTTTAGCCATTAACAAAAGAAATTGTTACGATAAAGCTGTTAATTGGATAAAGCCTCGCGAAGTGAAAATTACATTTATCACATCAAATGGAATAACGTGTAAATAGCAACATATTTAAGTTTAATATTGGGCAACGCTAAACTGTTTATTATAACCCAACTCATGTTTCCAGATTGCCGCAATCTTGTTTTCTGTTAAATGGGAACAAAGGCTTAACTTTGCATCATATTTACTGCAAAATACAGGAAAGCACGTCGTAAGGATCTCTACTGAATTGAATAAAATAGAAATAGCGATAAATAAACTAACTCACTTCATAATAAAAATAAAGCCATCTTATAACAGTTTCTAATGAAGGACGAAGATGTTCTGCAAGAATATTTCCAGTCACATTCCCAAGCCGAGCTTTTATCTATTAAGTTACCTAATGTTATCGGCATGTTAACATGCACCGATCTTTTTCAATATTCCCAGAAGAGGAGGTTCATTGATGTCGTGTTAGGGAACCGAGGAGGCTGTTCTGTACTTCTTCCCCCGATCTCCACTTCTCGGGGAACATGTGATTCAAAAAATCACAAACTTCTTGGCGAAAGTGGGAAACGGCAGCATCTTATTGGAACCAGATATATGCATGTACAAGGTGCGGATTCGCTGGATTAGAACAACTGTTTTAGAAGGACAAATCATCTTTATTGTTCAGAATTGAAATTTTATTTTTTGCTATTTCTTTGTTATTTTAGGACAGATGCGACAATGCGCATTTCCGTATTTTTAGAGCAAAAAAAAATCAAAATGAAATTGAATGAAAAATGAAATCACAAAAAAATTGCAGTGCCTAATTTTAAGTAGAAGGCACATAAGATATCATGAATGAATTGTGAAATTATTCAACTGCCAATACTGGTGAACAATAAACTTTAAAAGAAACCGCGTGGTGCGGAATGTGCCGATACTTTAATGTTGTTTGTCATACTACCCCACAGTCCTTGCTATCATTATATATAAAGAACCCTGTATATTTTTATCGAAGATGATATAAAATAAAATTCCTTCAAGTTAATTTTAAAACGATAATGTTTTTTAGACCTATCGAAATACGGCAAATTAATTGCTGAATTCAATTGTTTTATAAAAATTAGGACAGTCCATTTAAGGAAATTAAATTTCTACATTATATTGAACTTAAAAAATTAACTGTTGAATAATCAATAACACTAAATAAATTGGAGCATTCCCAAATTTGTGAGGAAAAGGAAAAAAACATAGTTGGAGGAGCTGGGATTTGAACCCAGGACTTTCTGCATGCGAAGCAGACACTCTACCACTGAGTTACACCCCCGCGTTAGCTACATGTGACTTATTTGGTATTTACACTAAATATAAATATTAAACCAAAATTATTAAATGAATAATTAAAAATACAAAATTGAATTATTTATTCTAAATACGATCGTTCTTGAAACCGAAACTGAAAATTCCACTCAAATTAAAATATAAATATTAATATAACATCTCTTCGGCGTAAACAATTGTTAAAGCTTTCATAATCGATATTTTAAATTATTTAATGTCTTGTAAACACAGTTTTAACGTCCTATCAATCAGGAATAATAAATTCACCGCAAATTGGTTTAATTTTCGCGAATTTCGATAATGGTATCGATTCAACTGCGCACATTAAACATCATGCAAATATTATGACATTTTGAAGTTTGTATGCATTCAACTGGATTTATCGTCGTGAGATGATTAAATACCTCGTTTATTAGCTTATTTTTGAAAATTCTGTTATGAATTGAACGATATCAATTCGACTTCGCCAGGTTTATACGTTCAACGAAACATTAAATTGATTAAATGCTTCCAAACTAGATAGTTTTACAGAATACAGTTAACAACTATTGTACCATTTAACCTCTGGAGGTCTTGAAAATGTTGAAAATGCTTTCTAAAAATGAAATAATGACTTCCTGATCGAAATTTCTAAGAGCAAGGAAGAGCGGCCATTTTGACTATCGTTTCTATTGGGATTAATCTTTGGACGACCATTTTTGAATAAGTCACTATTGTAGAAATTGATATCCTTCTGAAGACGTCTTTTGTTGCTGTGGATGGAGGATGGAGGAGAATCGTACTGGTGAAACCTGTACAGTTGGAGTAGATTTGCTATCTAAAGTTGGAAAATCATTATCATCTGCTAATCTCTAGATCACATTATTAGATTAAAAGAAATAATCAAAAGAGGCCATTTTCTTAATCATTTTTTTCCCTAAAAATTCCAAACATACTTTCTGCCTATTTTTCTTATTTTCTTCAGTGCTCAAGTGAACGTCTCTACAAAAAGCGCATGTAGTACTGTCGGACGTGGCAAGTCTTCAAACAAACGATTATCAGAGTAAATCTAGACTAATTTTTAACATGGCGAAGTCTATAGCAGATAAAGCATTGCACATTGGGGAGATGCACTGATATGAAAGGAAAATGGGATATATTCTGCTAAAGAATAACTCCTAAAAGTGATAACAATAAATGCGATTTTTACAAATTCCCCCTGCAGCTAGTTTCCTCCTTTTATTCCTCCTGACACCGGGTTTGAAGCTTGGATATTAATATTGATTCCGACAGATTGGGGTCTATTCCGCTGAAAATAAATTAATAATTTAAATTTATTTTCAGCAGGAAAAAAGGAATCTAAAGATTTATTTACAGATTATAATTTTGAAATTCAATAGAAACGCTGTTTTCCCCCCGTTTTTCTATATTATTTATACTATCAATTTTATTTTTAATTAGTAAATTTCCAAAAACCATATTGCCCTAAAATTGCCATTTTTCAGAGCTTCTTAAGCAAAATATCCATAAAATAAATTAAATCAATATTGTAAGGTGAGCTACGTATTATTCTTCATACTAATTCTTAATTAACCTCTTATTTACTTACTTAACTTAATGTATCTTCTCATTGTGTGCTAATCAAGTTAAAATCTTTGTATTCATTGGGTTATTACTGGCACGTCGAACGAAGTTAAGAGATATACCATTGAAGGCAAGCCAAACCCTGTCTTGTACGTTTCCTCGTAAAACTATCGCGTAAGAAACGTTAAGGCTGCAGGATACTTGAAAATTTTGTTCTTATACTGGTCTACGATTTTCACCTGCCCAAAGGTGGCTGTTGTGTCTATTATATAAGCCATTTTTGATAAACTTAACTTGATCAATCCTTATTATTAATTTTGAGAATTCCGCATTTTATTGAGATTCTGTCAAGAACCACTAGGAAAACTCTCTCATTAAAATAGGATTTTCATTTCGAAAATGTTGAACTTGTCATTCATTTATATCTTAGTGAGATCTGCGAAGTGTCCAAGGATGTTTGCAAAGCAGAGATTTTCATGACCCACAGCAGCAATATCCAATACGAAATTAATGATGATCTATAATGTTTAATTAATGCAAAAAAATAGAAAACTAAAATGTAATTAACAATTCAAATATATAAAGACATGGAAATGGTTGATTTAATTACTATAGGTCCATCTCAATTAGTTGGATTTATTTGTCCGTAAAAGCAATCCTATTAATCTGTCGTCCTCGATCAGATAAATACGGGATACGCAATACAGATACAACACACATGTGTTCGTATGCAAAATGCGATTATTTTTTCCATTTAACAAGTATAAAAGCTTTGCAAACATCAAACAAAGACGATTCGAGTATATACCGGACCGCACCGATTACAAAGCTCGCGCTCTCCGAAGGAGAATCAATTTTAAGTACGGCGAATTATGACTTCCTAACTGGGACACGTTTATGGAATCTCGCCGATTTTGAAAGTAAACATTCTCCGCTGATTTATCTTTCAAATAGGAAAAACTGAAACGTATAGCTTGTTTACACGTTTCATAACAATACACTTCGTTTGACTCTATTAATAGTGCATGGATAACCTTATTAAGGCCTTCTCTGGAATTAACAAGAAATAATTTTTTATGCGTTATAACTCTTGTATCCGCCATGCAGCCGAAGAGTATTTTTATTAAGTTGTTTATGAAGTATATGATCAGTTTAATTATATTCTATTACTTCCCAACCAGGAAGTAATAAAAAGATCACTTTTTTTGACGCTAAACAATGATTTTTAGGATACAGATTAGAAATTAATGCAATGGAGTCAAATGTCGCGTCGGTCACATTGCAACACACACAGCCGAACTCCTTTATGGAGGTAAAAATCACATTTATGAGCAAAATGTACCTTAACTATGAGGAATTCTCCTACCTCGTAGGAGAAAAACATTAAAAAACGGAAAAAATATACAAGAGCTAATATTTAATACCACTAAAGTATAAAATTGCCCAAAAAATCAAGAACCATAATTTTTAGGTTAAAACTTAGCACGATAGCATAATTTTTCCCAGACATATTATTGTTGACAACATTATCCCATTTTTATTTATACCTAATTGTTTCGTATTGAGTTAAATGGAATATTTATTGGTCAAATTAGAAACGCTCTCTATATCTATTATCTCTGTATTAAGCATTATCTCATCTAATAAAAAAGTGAGCAGAAAGTCGCCCATAAAAATCGCTTATCGTTGTTTTCTCATTATTATTTACGCGTCCGCCAAACCATTCGCGTTGATTAATGGCGTTCTATAAATTTGATGAATAAATATAGCCGCTCTGTTGTTCTCTTATTAAACGAGCATTAAAGTGATTAACATTTAATAGAAGCATGTGGAGCAAATTATAATAAAGGTGTGCAATTAATAAACTAATAAATACGCCAAACTGAATGCTGAATGTTTAGGCAAAATTCACTTACGCCAGTAAATGTTTTAAATAGGAAACATTTCACCTTAAAGTGAATACAAGCTTACGTATTTGGATTGAAATTCTTCGTGTGTCTTCATTGTATCTTTGAACTCTATAGTATGCGTATGTTAGAAGAAAATTACTGAAATTATCGTATAATTAGCGAACGATCGTCTAAAGCTAAGTGGAAGTTATCGTACTATTAATTCGAAATACTAGAATTCGTTAAAAATTATTAACTCGCTTCTTATTTATCGCAGCTTACTGAATCTCGAACCTTCTTACAAGAAGTAAGGCAACTTAAGCAAAAGTTTTGAAATTAATCTCAAGACCGCCAGAATCAAGTTCAATCTTTCGCAAGAAAATAAACTTTTGCCCGCACCTGATATCAATGCAAACTTTCTATTTTGAAACAATTTATTCGAATTCTTTGCTAACGTTGGTAAATCCACTTAATTAATTATCAATTTTCTCTCCTTACTTTACTTCATATATAAAATGCTTAATATTTCATTGCACACACTTTGTTTCTTCAGAATTTCCCTTGTTAACCGTACGACTGAATCGGAATTCCCGAATTCTCGGGACAATTGTTCCGAATTTATTCAATTAATTTATGTGGTGCAGAAAGTGCCGATACTTTAGTCTGTGTGTGCAACGAAACATTAAGCGTCTTAGATACCCATATGCCATGATATAGAAACCATTGCATTCCAAAATGGTTTGTGAGCTCAGCTTTACGGAGAAGAATTATTGATTCATTATATTTTCATAAAACGGTAAAAGCAGGAAAGTATCGTAATAACTTATTGCAACCTTTCCCAAACCAATTATATGAGGACGAACTAAGTGATGGGCACTTCCAGCAAGATTAACATGAACCAAATTTATGTGTAATTCTATCTAAGAACCTATTTTATATATCATAGTTGGACTTGGTATACCTCACGTCCTCGAATTAATTTATTTGCATCGACTGGTTGGATCTATCCATCCACCAGGGTTCAATCGTTGCGTATCACTGTAAGTGAATCATATGAATGTTGTTGGCAGAATTGAAAATTGTAGCCCACAAACTATCGAACAGTTCTGAATAAATTAATTCTGGAATGTGGAGTCTATCGACATGGTGTTATATTAGACCTATGTACACTGCCGTTCAGACAAGTTCGGTCGGTTAGTAAAAAACATGAAAAGGTTACAGAAACAAACGAAACTAAAAACAAAATGCAATTTTATTGTATGTACAGGTAAAAAAGACAAAAATAAATAAATAAAAAGTTATTCTGGCCTAATATATTTTTTTTCATCGAAAAAAACTCCTTTGCTGTTAATCACCGCTCGAACTATTCTAGGCATTCTTTCGATAAGTCTTGTTAAAACGGATTGTGGAATATTAATCCATTCATGTTGCAGAATATTCCGTAAATGTTCTTGTGAAGTTGGGCATATTTTTCGGTTCCTCCTGTCCAGTTCATCCCACAACAACTCTATCGGGTTCAAATCTGGGCTTTGTGGGGGCCATGTCATTACTTTCAGGGTGTGCTGTTCTTCTTGCTCCTTTAGATAGTTCTTACACACTAACGCAGTGTGTTTTGGGTCGTTGTCATGCATGAATGTAAAGTTACGGCCTATTATACGCAATCCTGATGGCACTGCATGATTCTGGAGTATTGCAAAATAATTTTCCTTCTTCATTACACCCTGCACTCTGCATAAATCTCCCGTCCCAGCAAATGAGAAACATCCCCACACTAACACAGAACTAAGCCCTTGCTTCACTGTAGGCACAATGCAGTTCGGGATCACTTTTCGGTTTTAGATCTTCGGACATAAACTCATCGATTTTGCCCAAAAACCTCAAACTTTGACTCGTCACTCCAAAGCACGTGTTTCCAATCATCTAACGACCAATCTAGATGAGAACGGGTCCACTGTAGCCGTTTTGCTCTGTTGCCCCGAAGTAATAAGGGTTTTCGAATGGCAATGCGTCCATGAAGGTCCGCTTGTTGAAGTCGACGTTTTACCATACTCGCCGAAACTTGTTCTTCACGGCCGCGATTGACTTCGGTTGCTATTTGTGGCGCTGCTAATTTTCTATTGCGTTTGCTTAATAATACAGTTCTCAAATCTTCAGCTTTTGTTGTTTTCCTAGATGCTCCAGGACGAACACGATTTTCTATAGTTCCAGTCGTCCGATATCGCTTTATGATGTCATTTACTGTTGAACTTCTCATATTTATTTTTTCAGCAATTTGTCGCCCCGAATATCCTTCTTCAGCGTAATAATGCGTGAACGTTTTTCTACACTGGTAGGCCTGTCACGTCCCATTTTGAAGTAAATTTTCTTAAAACTTTCGCGCAAAAACGACAGATGCACACCAACACACGTTTAACAGTAAAATGAAGCAAATTTATATCTTGACGCCCGCGATAAATAAATAAGAATGATGCTGCGGTATATTTCCTAAATGTATTGTTCGTTAATAATCCCCAAACGACCCGTTTCAAGAGATCGGTACTTCCGAGAAATTCTTGTAATGATAATAAAAGAGACTTTATTGTGGTTGTCGCAATATTTCTACTTTACATAATAATTTATGGCTTTAATTCCTTAGCAAAGAGTGTATGCTTAATATTGTTCTAATTTTATGTATTAATAATTGTATGCAGTGTGATATAATAAATTTTTATTGTATGACCGAACTTCACTGAACGGCAGTGTACATTGCAGAATATTTGGCAGATTTAAAAAAAATATTGCCGATGACCAATATTGAACATGTTTACAAATATTGAGCCTAAATTATGAGTTAATCTAATTTGCGAGTATCCAGATGATACTATTTTCTGTCCTCCGGCGGATTTAGTAAAAGTACATTGGACCAACTTTGCAAAATGTTCAAATACTAATTGTTGCGGCATAACAAATATGATTCATTCATCTGTAGCCGACCTCGGTTGAATCTGCCCATTCTACTTGCGTACTGTAATAATTTAGCGAACACAGTCGATGTTTTCAAAATTTATTAGACTAGCTAATTTGTGCTAAATCCTGCAGATTAAGCGAACGGCGAAAATCACTTTACTTTCATTTGATTTAAATTCATTCGCGTTGTTGAATAGCCCATTGTACGAAGTGTATACCATAAACCATATGCAAAACGATTTGAAGTATTGACTTTCGAGATGGTCAAATGTGTGTGATAGCGTTTTCGGCAATTACCGGACTGAATACATACTTCGGCTGTTTCTCTTCAAAAAACGAGGGGCAGACCACTGAAATTGCGATATTTTCCACAATACAATATTCGCCAGTGTCGGTCCCATTCATCTCGCAGATTTGAAACGTATTGAGCGTATAGCGTACCATCACGATAAAATTTCGTATGTAGGTTAACGACCATTGACATATCGATTTTATCTTAAAAATGTTTGAATATATCCCTACGACGGATTTTTAATTATAGACCGTGATTAGCTTAAAACCGAACTTCGATTTAAACGTTACACTTACATACATGGGCCGCAGATAATATGATTGTGTATTGACAAATTCGCATTGGTTATTTGCGTAGGGAGGATGGGTATAATTTCCGATGTCTCCGGCTTTGAAACTTAGTTGGGAACTTCCACTATCTCACGAGGTCGAAATCCCATTATTCATTATGATAGATTGTATTGTCACAATCAGGCATCCAACTTTTTTTGCGAACGATCCTCTGCCAAAAATAAATTTATCTCGTAGCCGCGGAGATGTTTTTAGTAGTCAATAATTCGAATGCCTCCGATTGAATGGAGCGCACGTCTCTATAAATACACATAGAATCTTCAATCACTGCTATGACTAATTAAATTAGTAACGTATTCGACAAACCTATATTAAATACGATGTTAATGTGCTTGCGTGATAATAATAGAACTTTATACATGTGCTACTAGAACCAATAATAAAGTATATAGTGCGCGTATAAAGTATTGCACCAAATGGAAAAACATGTAAACGGTGACGCCTCTGCATTTGATATTTTGCAGCATTCAACTATTTATTATAACCCAAACCTTGGAAAAACAATTCGTGAATTTTGCACCAACCAAAATCGTAGATCGAGCTCAAAACAATACCTAATGAGGCGTTCCACCAATGCTTCTCAAGCTGGAAACTGCGTTAGCATAAGTATATAATGTCACAGGAAGGCTACATACTGAGAAAACTAGGAAGCCACTTTAGACCCTTCAGTATAGAAGTATTTTACGTGCACAGCCTTTCTATTGTTTTGTGTTTCTTTCTACATTTCTTACGTTTATCGCTTTTTACCTCTACACCGTATTGCTTTGGCCACTGTTTTAAGCCGCGTTTCACTTAGTGAAACTTCTTTTGATTTTGATCCTTGCCTCCAGTATTCTTCTTGCTGATCTGTCTACTTCCTATTCTCTGTACACCGCCGTTCAGTGAAATTCGGTCATGCAATAAAAATCTATTATATCACACTGTATACAATTATTAATACATAAAATTAGAAAAATATTAAGCATACATTCTTTTCTAAGGGATTAAAGCCATAAATTATTATGTAAAGCAGAAATATTGCGACAACCACAATAAAATCCCTTTTATTATCATTCCAAGAATTTCTCGGAAGCGCCGATCTTTTGAAACGGATCGTTTGGGGATTATTAACGAACAATACATTTAGGAAATATACCGCAGTATCATTCTTGTTTATTTATCACAGGCGTAAAGATATAAATTTGCTTCATTTTGCTGTTAAACGTGTGTTGGTGTGCATCTGTCGTTTTTGCGCGAAAGTTTTAAGAAAATTTACTTCAAAATGGCACGTGGCAAGCCTACCAGTGTAGAAAAACGTTCACGCATTATTGCGCTGTTTGAAGAAGGATATTCGGGGCGAAAAAATAAATATGAGAAGTTCATCAGTAAATGACATCATAAAGCGATATCGGACATACTGGAACTGGAGAAAATCGTGTTTGTCCTGGAGCATCTAGGAAAACAACAAAAGCTGAAGATTTGAGAATTGTACCATTAAGCAAACGCAATAGAAAATTAACAGCGCCACAAATAACAGCCGAAGTCAATCGCGGCCGTGAAGAACAAGTTTCGGCGAGTACGGTAAAACGTCGACTTCAACAAGCGGACCTTCATGGACGCATTGCCATTCGAAAACCCTTATTACGTCGGGGCAACAGAGCAAAACGACTACACTGGCCCCGTTCTCATCTAGATTGGTCGTTAGATGATTGGAAACACGTGCTTTGGAGTGACGAGTCAAACTTTGAGGTTTTTGGGCAAAATCGACGAGTTTATGTCCGAAGATCTAAAACCGAAAAGTGATCCCGGACTGCACTGTGCCTACAGTGAAGCAAGGGCGTAGTTCTGTGTTAGTGTGGGGATGTTTCTCCTTTGCTGGGACGGGAGATTTATGCAGAGTGCAGGGTGTAATGAGGAAGAAAAATATTTTGCAATACTCCAGAATCATACAGTGCCATCAGGATGGCGTATAATAGGCCGTAACTTTACATTCATGCATGACAACGACTCAAAACACACCGCGTTAGTGTGTAAGAACTATCTAAAGGAGCAAGAAGAACAGCACACCCTGAAAGTAATGACATGGCCCCCACAAAGCCCAGATTTGAACCCGATAGAGTTGTTGTGGGATGAACTGGACAGGAGGATCCGAAAAATATGCCCAACTTCACAAGAACATTTACGGAATATTCTGCAACATGAATGGATTAATATTCCACAATCCGTTTTAACAAAACTTGTCGAAAGAATGTCTAGAATAGTTCGAGCGGTGATTAACAGCAAAGGAGGTTTTTTCGATGAAAAAGAAATATAATGTTCAGTATGTTATATTAGGCCAGGATAACTTTTTATTTATTTATTTTTGTCTTTTTTACCTGTACATACAATAAAATTGCATTTTGTTTTTAGTTTCGTTTGTTTCTGTATCCTTTTCATGTTTTTTACCAACCGACCCAACTTCTCTGAACGGCAGTGTACATGCCCCAACCAATTTAGTTATTTTTCTTTTATGACTTCCAAAATGTATTGTACCCTTAATTCATCTCTAATGTCCGTATTTCTAATTTTATCTCTACCTATTTTATACAGCTTAATGGCTTGTATTTTGCTTTTTAATCTGTTTGTAAGGACCCATGTTTCGCTGCCATAGATGAGTAATCTTACTTTTTGTGGTTTTTTTTTCTTCAATATAAAAGACTTGCCTTATTGTACAGAACAATTTAGCTGCTACCAAATATTTAACAGCCGCATTTCCGTAAGGTGTACTAACGCGATTTTCCAGGAGCTCACTAACTGGATACTCCGTGCAAAGTATACATAGCAGGATCCATCCCTTTGTAACTTAATAACGTTAAATGGTTTATTAAATTTATGAGAATGCTGCTTACGAGCTTTATACAATATCAGGTTTCAAGCATTAGTTCCAGCTATTTACTCTCAAAACAGAAATTGGTTTACTTTTAAACGACTGACACAACGTAGCAATTTACTTCAGAGTTTCGATGGGAAAACTTTGAATGAATTTATTCAATAGGAGCGAAAACAATGCAAGATTAGTGAAACTATTTTTGTAAGGTACATCTGTCTGGATTCAATTTTAGTCAGGCAAAGAAAACATCTTTGGTTGTGTACAGTCTTATTTTAGATAGAGCTAAGATATCTTTGCCTAGCTTCCTTTTCCTTAGAGATATCAACAATTTGAATACTTCACGTGTATTTGCATAATACACTCACTTGTCAAAGTAACTGCTGTAAGGCTAAAACAACGTTACAATTGGCTTTGTTCTATCTCTAGAACATTTCAACGATACCGCGCTTATCTAATTTGTTCGACGGACAAATTAATTCGCATGCAAACTCAATGTTAAACAATAAAGTAATATAAAAATGATTCGCAAAACCGTTTATAAGCGCAAGCTGATATCTATAAATTGCGAATGAGAAAAACCGAAAGCTTGTACAAATACGCAGATAAACATGTAGGCATATCGATTACCTAAAATATTTACTGAAAAGAGATGGTAATTTTATCCTCTACGGTTGAGGTAAAAGCACATGCATTTACAGCGCTGCAGGTAGTTAACAACAATAGATAAAAATTATTACTGCAGTTCATTAGAGGCTCAAACATCACGAGCTAACAAGGTAATCGAAGTGATGATGTTACGCAAATAATTAGCTTTAAACATAAATTTATTCAATAGCAACAGTAGTAATTAGCCAAAATTTATATGTAGATCCGCTAGAATGTAAATAAAATAATTCCGTAGAACCAAATATACATTAAATTTGTTTAAATTCACAACAAAGCGTTATTAATCCCGCAGAAGCTTTTAAAAGTGGCGCATGCAGACTGCTAGTGCTGCGAATTAGATGACACCATATCAAGTCTCTGAGTCGCAAAGGATACATCAGCGCATTATGACATCAATTAAAGTTGAAGAAATATCTGTATATTCAAATTAAATTTGCCGCGCGGGAGTCCCGCTTATTATTGGAGAGTTGCAAAGTTGCTAAATTTTGTGTTTGTTATAAACCCGAAGAAAAGAAAGCAAAATATATATATCTGGACTTGCAGAGAAAAATTAAAAATACTTTCTTAATGCCACTTTCACGTTTCAATTCTCTCTGGCCAGTATCAATTTTCTTGTTTCTTATAGGCACCATATAGGATGTTGATCAAAAGGAGCTTTTTTCTGATTTCAACCATGCATATCAACTCTAGCAAATTTAAGCCTTCCTCTATCTTCAACAGTCTACACACATAAAAATACAGCGTCAGATCTAACACTTTGCGATGTTAACATCATTTTAATTACTTAAGGATAAATTAAAATGAAACTTAGCTGAAACTAAAAAAAAAGCAACTACTTGCCTGTTAGTTACTTTTCATCACAATGGTGTCACTTTAATATAAAATAGGTGCTAAACTAAATTGCGGAATATTTCGATTTGCATGCTTTTTATCGCTAACTATGCCAGTTTTCTCAAATTTTTACATAACCTTACAAAATTATTTTATCGAGTAAGGCCTATTTTTTAAATCCATCTCAGTGCGTTAGCATTTGTCTATGTTAAATTTTATGATTATTTTCTCGCTAAAATACTCGACTTCTTGCCTAATTCGGATAACGAAAAGCTTTTTCCCGTGACTTTCTTAAGTGCTTGTGAACTTTATAAGATTATCCTTTAAAACCTCTTTTGGCGATAAGGGAATATAGGTATAGGATATCCCCTTTTTCTCGCTTTCAAACGCAAATGTGATTTAGCGAATCCCATTTTCAGGCCGTAAAAAATTACGATGTGTTTATTACGAATTGATGCGTAGATAGAAGGTCAATTTTTTGACCTTTTGGTCATGGTTATTATTGAAAATCGCAAATGTGCTTACTTCCTTACTCCAAATAAAATAAGTGAAACGTAAAAATGGTATAGCTTCAAGTGTTTCTTTGACAAGCCGGACGTATTGTCTTCGTAAAATGTGTAGAAAGTTCTAAAAAGATCAGCCGTTGTAGAGCCAGTTGACCGTTGGCCCGACACGCCGTTGCGATACAAAATTGTGATTTAACAGACACTACAGCAAATTTCACAACAATTTAAATGCTAATAATAATAAACAACTTGAAAATAAATATGTATTTATTTCTCACGAATGACAACATTAGTGATTGGACAAAAGCAACAGAATGGTCTTTTTCGATACAATTATGTATGTGACAAATTATTCGCTTTGCTAAATTTCATGACACCGATCGTCACAAGTCGTTAGTAGTAGCGGTAGACTCAAGAAAAGAGCTGCTGAAACTATTGCAGATATGAGGAACGGTATAAATCATTCACTTAAAAAAGATCTCGTAATATGCCTATATAAAATTCGCGTTGCGCCTTAACCCGAAGAAACAACCATAGACAATGTTCACAGTTACTTAACTAAATTAATTAACCGAATTGGCAATGATAACCAGTAGCAATGTCGTGGGTATACAGATTTACCCGTAACCAATTTCAGCAACTATCAATATGTCAAATCCGTGGAAGCACCCGAAACTGCAAACTTGCAAAGTTACTCCCGCAACATTTACGAAAATCGATTAAGTAATAGCGCACACACCATATCATACCTTATCTATACTAAACCACCGCGTAATTGAAATCAATATTCAAAGTACCCACTACCCGGCGTAGCATTTCCTAACGCCAATTACTTAAATGGATCCCAGGATACTCCAGGTAAGATCGACTGATTACTTTCATCATAAAAATAACCATCCGCTGATGATGGTAAAAAAATATAAACCAACAGAGAATCAGCGTCATTACCAGTACGTTTGTTTGCGTTATTGCAGGGGATGAGAAGACAAACATTATTTGTAATGCACGCAAGCACAGATATTTTAAACTCTTTTCAAGCAGAAACGTACAGATTGCTATGAGAAGTTCGACTACAAATAGAGCTTTAAAAAATATAAATACGAAAGACTCCGGTCTTCGGTCTTCAGGGAGTTTTCTGCAATGTTGCTGTTGCCAGGTGTAATAACACATACAGAAATATATAAAAATAAGAAGTTTGTTAGATTTTATTTGAAGGCTTCATGGGCTGCACTCGTAACATTAGATGAGCTATAAAAGGTTTCAGGAATTAATCTCTTTGTATCTAAATAGAATTCTAAGAAATCTCTTGGACTTGGAGTCGCTAATATCCACGCTCTTAAGCTTACCATACAGACAAAAAAAAAAAGAAGGAAGGCTTCCGTTTCTTGGACGTTATGATTTAACGGACAGAATCCTAGTAATTACAACGACGTATTTCCCGGAAAAATGTGTACACTGCCGTTCAGTGAAGTTCGGTCATACAATAAAAATCTATTATATCACACTGTATACAATTATTAATACATAAAATTAGAAAAATATTAAGCATACACTCTTTTCTAAGGGATTAAAGCCATAAATTAATATGTAAAGTAGAAATATTGCGACAACCACAATAAAGTCCCTTTTATTATCATTCCAAGAATTTCTCGGAAGTACCGATCTTTTGAAACGGGTCGTTTGAGGATTATTAACGAACAATACATTTAGGAAATATACCGCAGTATCATTCTTGTTTATTTATCACAGGCGTAAAGATATAAATTTGCTTCGTTTTACTGTTAAACGTGTGTTGGTGTGCATCTGTCCTTTTTGCGCGAAAGTTTTAAGAAAATTTACTTCAAAATGGCACGTGGCAAGCCTACCAGTGTAGAAAAACGTTCACGCATTATTACGCTGTTTGAAGAAGGATATTCGGGGCGACAAATTGCTGAAAAAATAAATATGAGAAGTTCAACGGTAAATGACATCGTAAAGCGATATCGGACAACTGGAACTATAAAAAATCGTGTTCGTCCTGGAGCATCTAGGAAAACAACAAAAGCTGAAGATTTGAGAATTATTATTTTAATTAATTAAATTATTAAGCAAACGCAATAGAAAATTAACAGCGCCGCAAATAGCAGCCGAAGTCAATCGCGGCCGTGAAGAACAAGTTTCGGCGAGTACGGTAAAACGTCGACTTCAACAAGCGGACCTTCATGGACGCATTGCCATTCGAAAACCCTTATTACTTCGGTGCAACAGAGCAAAATGGCTACAGTGGGCCCGTTCTCATCTAGATTGGTCGTTAGATGATTGGAAATACGTGCTTTGGAGTGACGAGTTTGAGGTTTTTCGGCAAAATCGACGAGTTTATGTCCGAAGATCTAAAACCGAAAAGTGACCCCGAACTGCATCGTGCCTACAGTGAAGCAAGGACGTAGTTCTGTGTTAGTGTGGGGATGTTTCTCCTTTCCTGGGGCGGGAGATTTATGCAGAGTGCAGGGTGTAATGAGGAAGGAACATTATTTTGCAATACTCCAGAATCATGCAGTGCCATCAGGATTGCGTATAATAGGCCATAACTTTACATTCATGCATGACAACGACCCAAAACACACTGCGTTAGTGTGTAAGAACTATCTAAAGGAGCAAGAAGAACAGCACACCCTGAAAGTAATGAGATGGGCCCCACAAAGCCTAGATTTGAACCCGATAGAGTTGTTGTGGGATGAACTGGACAGGAGCATCCGAAAAATATGCCCGATTTCACAAGAACATTTACGGAATATTCTGCAACATGAATGGATTAATATTCCACAATCCGTTTTAACAAAACTAATCGAAAGAATGTCTAGAATAGTTCGAGCGGTGATTAACAGCAAAGGAGGTTTTTTCGATGAAAAAAAAATATAATGTTCAGTATGTTATATTACGCCAGAATAACTTTTTATTTATTTATTTTTGTCTTTTTTACCTGTACATACAATAAAATTGCATTTTGTTTTTAATTTCGTTTGTTTCTGTAACCTTTTCATGTTTTTTGCTAACTGACCGAACTTCTCTGAACGGCAGTGTACATTAATACATGGTGAAATATTAAATTGCATCCCCGCACAAAATGACCATATGGCAGCAGAAACTATACGTTTAGAAGATGTCAGAGAAAAATGGAATCCAAACATGGCCAAAAGGCAAGCTAAAGCGTCAGGAAATATGTATGAAAAACGTCTTAGTAAAATTGCAGAAAGAAGAGGTTCAAGCATGTATTATTATGAATTAAAGTAATATATAATAAATAATGTGAGACGAATCAAAAATAAAAGATACATTATTGTTTGTACATTTGCATACATGAAAAGCAACAAATAAAGAAAACAAGAGAAAAATAACATGAATAGTGACATAAAACGAACACTCTTTGGCAGCATTCAGGTATTCAGCGTAATTGTTACACGTCCAACGCATATTATAATTATTACAATTTCACGCAAAGCGCGCAAGGGTAAATTCATAAGATAGTTTGTTAAGTTTTGCTATACCACACGTAGAGGTCTGCGGATTTCGCGAATTAAAACAGGGATTATAAATGCTCAATCTTTCCAAAAACGTCTCGTTGTCTAACATAAGAAGCATAAGTTTAAAGACATAGCTTAACGTAGCTAATTTTCAGCTATTATCCAGCAATCAGCCTGCGCTTCACATAGTCGATTTAGCCTCTTAACACTATATTATACCTATAGAATATATTTCAAATAAACATTCTAGTCAGCTTGCTTATGATGGATGGGTAACATGTTTAATGTCATTTAAATGCCAGTATACGTCCTATTCCATCATTATCCTCGACTAGGACATTAGATTCAAACCTATTTATTAAGTTTATACCTGCGCAGCTGTTACCTCACGCTAATAACTTTATGGCACGTTCGTTGTTTAATATTAAGTTCGTTAAGTTTCTGAACGCCTTATAAATGCCATTAATAAACGTATTAAATGCTAAAGCACATGAAATACTTCCATATTGAATAGATCTTTTGCCATAATCTATTTTACACAATAAAACCACTAGAAGGTCCTGTGTCTATCTAATGCGCTGCGCTTCTAAAAGGTAATCCACGGTCTATTTTATGAAAGATGAAAATTGCCGCTCCGACTGCATTTTGCTCTTATAATTGAAGATTTTACTATTCTGCAGATTTCGATCTGTTGAATACGTTAACTTCTTTTTTACTTGCATTTTCGAAATCTCTAATTGCGCTCGAGTAACAAATGCTGCTTCAATGCTGCTAATGTTACATTAAAAATGTGTTTAAAGTGAGCATTTGATTTTATTCAAAATGTATCAAGATTGTGTAGCAAAAACACATTAATAACAAAAGAATATTTTGCCACGTCTACTATTCTTTTTCCAATTAGTTCCCCAATTGAAACGTACATGTAATTACAGAAAAGAAAACAATCATCTGTATGTATATTTTACTCTACTTCTGCTGATTCAGCCGACGACAAACAGAAGCTCACATCCACTAATTTGCATTCTCGACAGAAGTAGATACAAAAGCTGCCATCTTTAATTAGAAAAAAATCGATTACCAGCGATTCAAAATGGAAAGAAGATCCGAACAAAAATGGAATTTAATTGATTTTCAAACGAGTTTTTGTGTGCTTTTACGTTCAAAATAGGTCCGTGCGCTATTGATTCATACATACATGTGTAACAGTATTTATCCCTAAGGTATTCAACTAAATTTCCCCCGTGGATTCGCACTAAATTATCTATTTAATCTATTAAATTTCATTAAAAGATAAAAATAAATTCATAAATTACGTCTACGTACGCTAAATTTGATTTGTAACAGAACATTTTTCACACACTCGATACGAATTATTAAGTGTAATGCATTGTAAAGCATGATGCAGGATATGAACAAATTTACGAGACTCTGGAATTTGAAATCCGTCTATTTCGTCCCAAATGACCGGAAATACGTTTATTATACAATTACTTACATTTATTTCTGTATCAACAACCATATAACTTAAGTAATAATCTATTTTATTTTAATAGTGAAGAAATTGTAAACAAACGATAGAAATAAGTATAAACTCTAAAACATTTGCAAGTGCAAATAAGTTTCTTGTAAATTGTAACAATAAAATTATAATTGTGCCGAACGTTTTAGTAGACAAGCTAGCATCTTCTGCAGTGATACTGAACTAAGGAGCTATGGTGAAACTACACGAATTAAAATATTTTTTAAGCGACGATGCACTAGTTATAGTCCAATCTGATTTAACAACATGTAGCAGGTAAGGATAAAAAAATGTTTATTTTTTGAAAAATTCCGTGTCTTTACAAGGGATAAATGGAAATTTGTTAAAGAGATTGAACAATTCGAACGAAACAAAAGAAAATTCTAGATTCAATTCGTGGCAATGATTCGTCCACCAAGGATTTTATTATAGTTCCACACCATGAAAGTTCGTTGTTTTCGAGGAGGGTAAGTTTTTCCCTCCAATTGGACGTTAGGTTAGAGTAGCACTAGCAACAGCTATCAATTATATGTGGAAGAACCTTCTACGCCAGTTTTCTTATTTAGTGCTTGTTTGTTTTAAAATAGCTTAAAATTTAAGATTTTTCTTTTCCAACTTCTTTGAGCCACTTTTCCACTCTGAAGGTAACTCCAAAACATGATTTTTGAAAGCTTCGATAGTTTCTTGTGCTGATAAAAAAATCGCTACTTACAATTTTTTTTTCAGGAACACAAGAGAGATTGTTAGGCGATAACGCGTTATCGATTACTTTTCCTGATTTCATCAATGACTACTGGCCAACAAAGTATTGTATACCATTCAGCATTAACAGCAAAATCGAATGTACTGCAGTCTTTCTTATGCCTAAGATTGCGCTTAGCAATTGCGGTATTTTTTCGGAACAAAGATCGATTTTGGTCTACCTCCGCGAAATTCATCATTGACGAAAGCATGAGTACAAAATATGTAAATATAATAATCATACTTAATTTTTCTGAATAGGCTGAGATAGAAAAAATGTAAAAAAAATTAAAATGTATTGTATCTTTCAACTATATGAATTAATCAAGCCGCATAAAATCGTAATAAAAATATATCACGTAGTATAAACTCTTTGAAAAGATATCGTAAAAAGAGAAAAGAATGAATGAGGAAGTACATAAAGCTTATGATAATAAACAAGCATTATAGTTTACAATAACCAGATTCATCACAGGAGTCGTATAGGTGTGCAAGTATAGGATAAATTATGAGCAATATAGTGGAAGTCGTTTCGGAAATTGAGATTTATTGTGTCAAAAGGACTTCGCCCGGAGTATATAAATACCCTAAAGGGCGAATTCATGGGAAAACAAAATCTGCTACATACATACAATCTTCTGGAAATCTAGAACTGAGTGTACTGAATAAACGGTAGAAAGACAAAATTCTAAGATAAGACGCCATAAGATATCTTTCACAAATATTTCTGGATATACCGAGTAATCGATACGTATCCTACCTTTTTGTTACTTTAAATGCAATACTTGTTTTCTTCTTCGTCTAGAAACAAATCAACGTAACATGGGTTTCACACAGTGCACAGATAACTGGTCATAGATATTTGCATAGTGTGTATCCTACTGCAGCAATACTTAACTTGGCTATCGAAACGTGCATCCAATTTTAGTGAAGTGTTGTGGTAAGAGGTAATAGTGAAGTGTTTCAGTGATCCCCATCAGATGATTTCTATGCGAATTATGAATGAAATACATTATTTTTGTCGCTTCCATGAACATGCCATGCAATAGGTTTTATCTTATTGGTTTATGACAAAAATCTGAAGCTACGGATAACTTGACAGCAGACAAGCAGAAATATATGAAACAACTAAATTACGTTAGTTTAGTTAGAATTCGATATTGGATCGCTGCGAGACCTTCTACTATCTATGCGAGACTTATTTGCTCCCGATAAACCCGACCAGCTTTAACAATGATGCATACGTTTAATTTTGTTAAAATATTGTGTCCCTTGTTCTTTTTCTCTAAAAAGTTGTCGGTTGTGGCCATCGTAGGTTGAGATAGCGCAGCTTAGACACGCTGCTAGCTAAAATACACCGTTCCTTTCACTTTTTATTAATGCATAAAGTACACGTATTGCTTAATTCTTCTTCGCTTAGGTTCAAAGTTTTAAATAAAGATCGTCGATATCCAAATGCAAGGCCCATCTTTGCAATTAAATAGCCATAATAGCGTTCCATTTACAAATATTTAGTTTACTAATATACTAAACAAGTTCAAATCGTAATCGTTTATTTCGTTAGTTAGTTATGTTGAGGTTACGTAAACTAAGGTATGTCTTGTTTTTTCTGACATCTCCTCACTTTGCTTTCAGTTGAGCTGATTCACTTACAAATTGTTTCAGTTTATAAGCAAAAGGAGGACGCCTGTAGTTGTTACCAACACAAAGAAGTAATTCAAAAAAAATTGTTCTATTAACAATTGGTTGTTCTCTAACAGAAATTATTAAATGGTCACCTTATTACGATTTGATTTGGATGGACTCTAGCTTAAGTTGCCTCAAAACTTACTTCTAGCTTTATAACAAGTAGTGAAGCTATTTCAATTCATTTTTGAAATAAATAAAATTGATTCAGTTATTGAAGGGATATTGTAATAGCAAATGAATTGCATTTTTAGACATAAACAAACGCTATCCTTTCACTTTTAGCATTTAGCTTTAGACCAGCTTCGATTGATTAATTACACCAATTTATAGTAAAAAAGAATTATACAATAACGTAGTAATTCAGCCTTTTACTTTAGGGCAGTTTATAGAAAATATGTTCGTATTAATTATTAATTGGTATTTATAAATTGCATGATACATTTTTATAAGTAGGGTGCGGATAGCTAAATATTCCATTTTTCTATAATTATTAACTGCATGTAAAAGAGATAAGATTCATTGTGAGAATAGTAATACCCATAGGTTAAAAAACTACGCTGTTATTACAATTAAATATTTTACTATTTCACTTAAGTTCCTCATTCATTTCAAAATAATGGTAATTTCACTATTACGGGCGTTCCTTTTTCCTCAAAGAACCACACGTTATAGGTGCCACGAGGTGCCTAAACGAGCCACAATGAAAATTAAAATTGTATAAAATAAACGCAAATTGTTTACGACTGTTATAAAATTGTATAAACTTACTTTTACTTTTTTGCCGCGCTTTGCGGCAATAGCCCGTGACTTCCTCCGTATTTTATCCAGAGGTGTGCTTTAAATTAACACTTTGGCGCAAAAAAGTTATATGCTTTTTTATTTTTCGGATGCTTTAGTTCTTGAATGTTTCTTTCCGGTTTTACTTTCACTAAATATTCAATTAAATTAAATGAATAATTATCACAAAGAGGTTCTCTCGAGTATTTCGTATTTAGAAATTAAAGTTCCGATGAATCAAACGCCAATAAATTCAAATTTTTATCTCGTAGGAGATTCGCCGTCTCCGTATAGAGGAATAAGTTTCACGAAAAGTCACGAAGGCGGTGAAAGTGTGCGATTTGGCGCACGTGCGAGCACGATCAAGGGACGCCGGTTACTGACGCCTAGCGTCGTTGATAAACCCAGGGACGCCGACTGGAACTGTACGAAAATCCATCAAACAGTCGGTACGTTATTGCGATCCCTCCTTATTCTCAAGGAATGAATTGTCTTTGTCGCCAACGGATAACAAATAGTCACGGGGATGGGAACATTTCCATCAAATACCGTAACGACTACATTAGGCGAAGAAATGATTGTATCGATATATTGTTGTTGCTATTATCCGCAAATCAGGATCCAACTATTATCTTGTATTTCAATTGTATTATCAACTATGATTGGTCTTGAATGCAACTTAACTAAAATAATTTCGAAGATTTTTTGATTTACGCGAGAAATAGAAAAATTTTAGATTGCTACGATAAAATTAGTAACTCTTTGTAGAGGAGCCTTCTCTTCTACTTACTGCCAATTTTTCGCTCTAAACTATTGCTGCTAGAGCGCTTCGATCTGCTTCACTTCATCCTGGAAACTTTAAATTAGTTTCCTTCACAGTAAAGTTCAAGTAATAAAATTTTAAGTTCTTGAAAATTTGTGATTATATAACCTTGTGGTATCCAAATACTTACCTTCTAGACATAAAGTAGATACTTCTACTACATAGTTCGCCGAGTATATTGTGGTTTTATTAAAACTATAAATTATTGCTAGTGTTTTAAAATCTTTTTCTGTTCTTATTCCTTGGTTTCGCGCTAGATTTAGGTAATATTTAATTAATATAAAATTAATCTTGACGCACTAATTTGCGCAAACATGAGATATTTATATGTATATAGCGTCATTTGCGATAACGCCCTATTGCACGTATCTCGGAAAGTAATTAAGATCTCTTCCTAAAGTTTTAATTAACAATATTACGAAGAAAAATTAAATTTTTAAATTGATTAAATCGAAAACCTATACCAGCTTAAATCCTCTTAAATACAAATTATCATAAATAAAATAATATTAATTCCGCGATCGTCAATAACACTATTCCATATCGGAACAACGCGGTTCCAACCCGGAAACCAAGAGTGCCTCTTCTTGATATTAGCTGTATACTCAACTATGCCGCATCTCTCAGGATATTGGATCAGCACGCAACGGATCTATAAAAGAAAATAAAGAAATACGTCAGAGGATTTCTTTAAAATGGATTTGGAAAAGAAAATTTACGATTGGAACCGCTCGTAAACCTAGAAAGGGTAACCTGTGCGACAAAGTTCAGATTTTCTATCCAAGCGACACGCCCAAAGCTCGTTCACATTCACTCAAATACATACGTAAATTCTTCCTTCTTTCCATTATCCTACACCACTTTCTTCCAGAGTCGAGGTCCCATTACGTTTAGTGTAAAATGTGTGTAGTACATAGTCCACTTAAAAGGAAGGAGGTACTTTAGCATTAAACATATCCAGCTTTACGGCAGTAGGGAATAGGATTATTATTATAAATTACATCATTCTGTTTTACAAAGGATGATAAAATAGCTGTGTTGAGACTTAGAAGATTCATATTCATTTTCATGAATTCCTCGTGTATAATATTGGGTTGTAAGTGCCGTGTTATCCGGTTAAGTTAGTTTTGTTACTTTCCATTTTCCAACATCCTACGTGATATTCTAAGAATAAGAAAGAGTTCTTAAAAAGTGTTTAATTCCTAATGATAAGAATATCTTGGTACAATCTGTGAGGTGCACTGTAGTAGATGCTTTTCAGAAATAAACATGCGCCTATAAATCGTCATATTAAGAGATTGGAAGCTAATAAGATGTACACTGCCGTTCAGAGAAGTTCGGTCGTTTGGTAAAAAAACATGAAAAGGTTACAGAAACAAACGAAACTAAAAACAAAATGCAATTTTATTGTATGTACAGGTAAAAAAGACAAAAGTAATTAAATAAAAAGTTATTCTGGCCTAATATAACATACTGAACATTATTTTTTTTTTCATCGAAACCTCCTTTGCTGTTAATCACCGCTCGAACTCTTCTAGACATTCTTTCGATAAGTTTTGTTAAAACGGATCGTGGAATATTAATCCATTCATGTTGCAGAATATTCCGTAAATGTTCTTGTGAAGTTGGGCATATTTTTCGGATCCTCCTGTCCAGTTCATCCCACAACAACTCTATAAGGTTCAAATCGGGACTTTGTGGGGGCCATGTCATTACTTTCAGGGTGTGCTGTTCTTCTTGCTCCTTTAGATAGTTCTTACACACTAACGCAGTGTGTTTTGAGTCGTTGTCACGCATGAATGTAAAGTTACCGCCTATTATACGCAATCCTGATGGCACTGCATGATTCTGGAGTATTGCAAAATAATTTTCCTTCCTCATTACACCCTGCACTCTGCATAAATCTCCCGTCCCAGCAAAGGAGAAACATCCCCACACAAATACAGAACTACGCCCTTTCTTCACTGTGGGCACAATGCAGTTCGGGATCATTTTTTCGGTTTTAGATCTTCGGACATAAACTCGTCGATTTTGCCCAAAAACCTCAAACTTTGACTCGTCACTCCAAAGCACGTGTTTCCAATCATCTAACGACCAATCTAGATGAGAACGGGCCCACTGTAGCCGTTTTGCTCTGTTGCCCCGACGTAATAAGGGTTTTCGAATGGCAATGCACCCATGAAGGTCCGTTTGTCGAACGACGTTTTACCGTACTCGCCAAAACTTGTTCTTCACGGCCGCGATTGACTTCGGCTGTTATTTGTGGCGCTGTTAATTTTCTATTGCGTTTGCTTAATGATACAATTCTCAAATCTTCAGCTTTTGTTGTTTTCCTAGATGCTCTAGGACGAACACGATTTTCTATAGTTCCAGTTGTCCGATATCGTTTTATGATGTTATTTACTGTTGAACTTCTCATATTTATTTTTTCAGCAATTTGTAGCCCCGAATATCCTTCTTCAAGCAGCGTAATAATGCGTCAACGTTTTTCTACACTGGTAAGCTTGCCACGTGCCATTTTGAGGTAAATTTTCTTAAAACTTTCGCGCAAAAACGACAGATGCACACCAACACACGTTTAACAGTAAAATGAAGCAAATTTATATCCTTACGCCTGTGATAAATAAACAAGAGTGATACTGCGGTATATTTCCTAAATGTATTGTTCGTTAATAATCCCCAAACGACCCGTTTTAAAAGATCGGTACTTCCCAGAAATTCTGGGAATGATAATAAAAGTGACTTTATTGTAGTTGTCGCAATATTTCTACTTTACATAATAATTTATGGCTTCAATCCCTTAGAAAAGAGTGTACGCTTAATATTTTTCTAATTTTATGTATTAATAATTGTATACAGTGTGATATAATAGATTGTTATTGTATGACCGAACTTCACTGAACGGCAGTGTACAACTTTGTTAAAGATGTGTGAGATGTGAAGTTCACCGAATTCTTAAATCGTTTACTTGCCAATTACAAAAACAAACACGGCCTGTAAGGTTTACAAAGTGTCTCGATTAAATCTCCTGCTTATCAAACGTTTGACATCCTTCGCAATGTATTAGGAACTCATAAAACTTCCCTTCTAAATCAAGAGGGTTCATGCGACGTTGAATTAACCCCGAAGCTTTTAGCGTCAACCGCACTTGATAAATTCTCTCCGGCATTATTTATTCATTTATTTGTCAGTCGAGCGAACAAGAAAATCCTTCTTTATGTAATACTGATCTTACTTATCCGGAGAGACGTTCTTTATACGAAATTACTTACAATACAATTTGCTTATTTTTTGTATGGATAAGACGTAAGATGTAAAAAAGCTTCTCGTAAAATATTGGGATTACTAAGAAGGGATTCAATTACTTAATTAAACATGTACTTAAAATATATGGAAGTAATTATAATTGTACAGTCTAAAAGAACTAGATGAAGCAATAATATAGGCGGCATTGAAAGCGATATTAATCGTAACACTATTCGCAAAATTTTACCACTAACGTCATGTATTGCAAAACAGTGTTAGTTGTGTTTAAACATTTGTTCAGAAAAAACAGCGGTTTTCCACTTTTCCATTTTTTTCCAATAGTTTCTTAGTGTTCAGAATTTTAATCTTTTTCGGTGGAATCTCAAGTTATAAAGTGGACTTTGCATGATTAATGGCACAATTACATGCCACCAAAATCTTGTATGAGTATGCAGAAAATTAAGCCTCTACCGGTTTTCCCAAAACTTTTTTCATAGTCTGGCTAATAATATAGAACATGTGTATAGCCCACATAAATTACCTTGGCTTTCAAAAACAAAATTCTTATCACTAAAGTTAGCCACTTTCTGTGCGCTTCACGAAATTAGCAGAGACTAGACAGCCTGGGGTCTATTCGTCTCATAAGAAAGGGTTCGTGTTGCCTACTGGTTTCCCCGAGAATCAACAATACACGAGTCTGTCTAGTCTCTGCTAATTTCGTGAAGCGTACGGAAGGTGGAGAACGATAATAGTTCTTGATTTTATTTAAGAGCAAGAAATTTATTGCTTAATTATACAATGATGGGCAAAGTTCTGAAAACTTCTAAGAATCACAAGGAACAATCCAATGGAGCAAGACCCGAAGATATGGCAGCCCCTTCGTCTAATCCATTTTTGAGGGAATTTCAAACGTAATAATTGTTGAAACCATGTAGCAACTAGTAACTGCCCCTCTTCCATGAAGGTAAAGATAATTTGCAAATTTAAGAGATCTTTCATGTTTGAGGTTATTAATCTCAAAAGCTCCTTAATTGAAGCTGAATGTTATTGCAGAACATAATTCATCAACACATTAAACACAACTGTGCACTTTTGGAAATTGGGAATTCAAAAAAATCCATTAAATAGAATCCATTCGGTCACCGGTTGGTGATGAGGACCATTCGTGTCCTCGAAACGGCCGTCCCGGACTAATTATTATATTACTATATAATAAATTAAACTTGTGTTGTGCGGAGATTGCCGATACTTATGTATTGTTTACCATACTACGCCACAGTCCTTGCTATCATTATTTATCATTATTAAATAGAATCCAATGCAGGGCAATTGATTACTTCGCCGTGAATTAAAAAAATTAAGAAACGAGAGTAAAATTATTTCAGAGATTTTGAGGGGGTGGGGGGCACGGCCCCTGTTTGGTCCCCTCTAGCTATATTCATAACAATAATTATTAGACAAATCATTAAAAAGTAGAAAGCTGTACACAAACATATTGCTTTAAACAAATATGTATCGAAATTTCTGTGTATAAAAATATAATTTAAGACCTTTCCTTTGAGAAAGAACTTTTAATTTATTTATTAAATTAAATATTTTGGATATCTGTTTTAAAATGTCACCGCTATGTGGCAGCACACGACGTAGCAGATCAAAACTCAAGCGGTACACATAACCTGAAACGACATTTGATGTATTTTCAGTGTCAATAACCAGTTTGATACGTTGAAGATTCGCACTTTTATTGTTACAAATACAATGTCCGACGACGAGGTTGAAAAATTCGAAATAACCGATTACGATATCGAGAATGAATTTAACATAAACAGGCCACGGCGCAGACCTACAAAACATCAACAGATATACGGTATGTCAAGCCAAATGTTTGCAAAATTATCCAATAATGAAGCAATCATATATCACTTAGGTATTTGGGCCGATGAAGACGATGGGCAAGAAGAAGAATTTAGACCCGCATTTCGTACAAGGCAACCAAAAGGTTACACAATGCCCATAGGCTTCATAGCAGGTGGCGTACAACAGTCCGGAAAGAAAAATGAAAACGATACTACTAAAAACGAAAGTGACGAGTCAGAAAACGAAGGACCTTCTACTTCGTTTAAACTTAGAGATAGTTCCAGCGACTCTGAAAGTGATTCTTTTCCAAGGACAGGTAACATATTATTATTTTAATATTTACACATACTAAATTATTCTATCAAATCTTTCAAGGCTTTGGTAATCAGAAAAGTTCAACAAATGCGACAGTTACTGAAATAACCGGTGATATTGCCGGACTACGAAATAAACGTGCACCAGTTAACAATAGCTTAATAAATCAAGGTGTTGGAAATTGGGAGAAACATACGAAAGGTATCGGAGCGAAGCTACTATTACAAATGGGTTTCCAACCAGGAAAAGGTCTTGGTAAAGATTTGCAAGGAATATCGACCCCTGTAGAGGCTCATCTGAGGAAGGGTAGAGGTGCAATAGGAGCATATGGACCAGAGAAAACTCCTACTATCGTACCTAAAAAGGTATGATTATTCATTAACCTAAACTATATTAAGATATACGTGTTTTTTCTAATTGGTTTTTTAGGAAATCAAGGAAAGGGTTGATATTGAGAATCTAGAAAACAAATCTAAATGGAAGAAAAACGACATGGCCAATAAGAAAACTCGTTATTACTACAAAAGCGTTGACGATGTTATTGAAAAAGGTAAACGTCCAGGAGCTTATAGAAATTGTGGACAAGCAAGGTAACAAAAACTTGAAGTCTGAAACAAAAATATCTTGATATTGTAAAAAGAAAGATGTAAAAATTTGGTGATTGTGGGATTCTATTTATTTTTTATGATTTTGGCAATATTAAGGCTTAAACAGTAATAAGTAAAAAAGAATTTTTTATTACTATTTACTTTAAAATTGTTTTGCATATCAAACTATCAATTCCTGAAAAATTTAAAACAGACAAGCTTCTTATTCACACAGTGTGTCCATCTAGTCTGTGGGGAGAAGGTAATTCATTCCCTCAGTAATTAGAGAAAAACCTTTCAAATGAAGAACAATTACAAATAGAATATACATCGGAAAATCCTGAAATCTTGGTAATATACTAAAGCCTACATATACTATTGAACTAAAATATTTTCAATTATCTAAGACTCTATATTACTTTACATAGAACACCCTATATACTAATACATTTTTAAATTTAAATGTAGTGTTCTATTTAAAAAATTGAAACAACATGAATCAATTTCAATTTCCATCCTGTGATTAAATTAGACAGACGTAGGGAATCTTGTACAAAGTTGACGTGAATTGAAAAGAAGGATCTAAAAACGAACTCATATACAGGCCGCTCCATTTACAAAACCAAACTTGCAGCGGAAATTAAACTTCCTGTATAACAATAATATATTGTGAAGAACTTATCTCCTATCTTATCTAAATTACTCAAGTAAGGAATTACCTTCCACCCTCACACTAGGTGAACAAGTTGCATAATATTAAGGAATTTAAGCAAAATATTTAATCGAAGATTCTGTTTTTATGTTGTTGATACAGAATTTTAAATTGGTCAGCTTAACATGTAGTTTCTCTCTTTACATTATTTCTAACTATTCCCTATTTTCCATTTACAGTGAATTGAGTAAAGTGAAAGTTATTGATATGACGGGTCCGCAACAACGTGTTTTGAGCGGATACCATGCATTGAGTGGTTTGAAGGCACCTCCAGGTGTGGAACGATTTGAAGATGTTATTCACAAGAAGTGTGTGAATTTTGCATTGCCCGAAATTCAACACAATTTGGATATATTAGTTGACATGTGCGAACAGGTAAATGCAAGACAAAACAATTTGTTTTCAATTCACTTTTGAAATAATTTTCCAGGATATTATTAGAATCGACAGGAACTCGAGGTATAATCAAGATCGACTAATAGCATTAAAACAGGATGAGGTAACATTGAGGAATGTAATAACTAAGGAAGAGAACCTCATCGATAATTTGAATTCTGTCTTGGATGTTGTTAATAAACTCATGGATCCAACATTAGGTTTATCGCTTGGACAAGTAGCTAATATATTCTTAGATCTTCAGGTAACGAAAAATTTCATGTATTTAATTAGATAAAATGTATTGACATTTTTGTATCGAACAGAAACATCACTATGAAGAATATTGCCAATATGAATTGGGAGAATTAGCACCAGGTCTCGTTGGTCCATTGTTGACTTCGGCACTTGCAAGTTGGTCTCCATTAAATGCGCCCTCTCAATATACAGACGTCTTTGGTCAATGGAAGGATATACTGGAGAAACCGTTACAGCGTGGGACACTAGAAGGTAATAGTATGGGGATTCAGCCGTATGATAGTCTCTTATGGCACACTTGGGTGCCTGTTATCAGATCATGTGTTAGGTAAGTTACTATCTTTAGATGTACACAACTGAATTGCTCTCCACTTGGAAATTTTGGTTTAGGCGCTCTTTTATTAAACAAAAAGAAACTCGCCTGTTGTATTCTGAAGATATGTTTAAATAACAAATTCTGCCACTTGTGAAAACAGCCATGTTACATTGTTTCAATTGCTTATGGCTTATGTCTTCTACTTTCCATTCTCCTTGATTACTCTTATATATTTTGTTTAGACATTTGCTGTACAAAATGTATCTAGCTTGATCACCTACAATTGAGTAAGGGCATTCCCTGGGAATAAATTAATAATAATATAAAGATACTTGTTAAAAATAATGATAACAAGGCCTGTGGGATAGTATTGCAAACAATACTAAAGCATCAGCATACTCCACAGCACACAAGTTTAATTAATTAGTCAACCGTATGTCTAGTCGTACAAGATTCACATATCTCCGAAACAGCTGTTCCAGATTAATTAATTGATGAACTGGTTTGGTGTGGAGTGTGCCGGCACCTAATATTGTTTACATGTTAGGAGAACAAGATATTTCAGAATGGCAAAAAAATACATAATATACATACAAAGTGAGCAAAAATTACTCTCTCCTTCTTTTTCGTCGTAGTATACGTCAAATAGAACGTACTTTTTTATTCATGAAATTGTTTAGTCACAGATTTTGCACCTTTCTTAATGTGCGGTGACAACCCAACGGAGTATATAAGCCTTTTAAGCTTGTCGTAACCTGGTGAACCTTCAGTATTATCTAAATTCTTTAGGTAATTTCAATAATAAAAAATACTTTTTTTCATTAATGGTAACTGTATCACACTTAGTAAAAAGGGGTGGTACCGTTTATTAATTTTTAACCAATAAGAGAATATTTAGTTACCTATTGAAGCATTCTGTCTCGCAATATGTCTGCCTGTCGCTCTCGCAGTATAACTGTTTATGTTAATAGAAATTTTTATAAAACAAGTTTGGATAATCGGAAAAGTAAATAAATATCTCTTTGAGTACCAATGGTACAAGCATGCTCCACACAACACGATTTTTTGTTTGTACGTTGGTACAAACAATTTGTATTTTGTTTTAACATTTTGTTAGTTGTTTGGAAATATTGTTTTTTAATAAATAAATTTAAAATCTCAAAAAAATATAATTTTCAGAGGCGCCATCGTTGTAAATAACCTTGTATATGAATTGTATAGTCTCTTCTAATTCAAATGATTGCAACTAATTTAAAAGATCATTAGACTCGTAATATCCGACATTAATTAGAGAAGCAGTCATTGCTAAAAACAGCATCAAAATAAATTCGGTCTCAGTTCTTTTGGTAATATAAAAAATAATTGCAGCGATTGGAAGCCAAGAGATTGTGATCCACTAATTCACCTACTAGAAACATGGAAACCACTTCTTGCGCCGTGGGTTCTCGACAACGCTCTGGATCAACTGGTTATGCCACGATTAACTGCGGAAGTATCGAATTGGGATCCTCTCACAGACACCATACCAATCCATACTTGGGTACATCCGTGGATACCACTTTTAGGTATGTTCGTTAGTTAAAAATTTATCGTATTACAACAGAAACTAAGAAATATTACTTACAGATACTAGACTGCAAGCGAGTATTTATCCCATAATTCAAGAGAAGCTAGGTGCTGCGCTTACAAATTGGCATCCATCAGATAGATCGGCAAAACTCATGTTAAAACCATGGCAACGAGTACTACCAGAAGGGTCATTTGTAGCTTTCCTCGTAAAGCATATTGTACCAAAATTACAAATGTGCATGCAATCACTAGTTATCAATCCACATCAACAGCCATTGGGTATGTATGCTAAGATTGCTTAAAGAGGGATAAAGAGAGATCTCGCAATCATTCCTTTAATATTTTAATTATCGCTGAATGCCATTTTTTAAAAAGTGAGATCTTCCAGAATGTAAGGATTAATATTGGAAAATTACCAGAAATGTGAATTATTTGTGCATCTCCCAAATAAAAATCTACAACCATTAATGACTGGGTTGCAAATATTAAAATAAACTATACAAATACGCTTCACAGAGGGCAGTGCAAGACTGCGTATTTTCAACTTTGACACCACTGCAGCGTTATATCAATACATTCGGCATTTTTATTAAATCACTGCACTCCTATTTCTTCCTAAAAAAATTACGTCAAGTTTTGAGGCAACTTATTTTGCACAATTCCAAAAACAATGTTCGCCACGTTGTATCTTAAGAACTAAAGCATTAAGATTTTTTTTGTCCTCTAACTAGAACCATGGCACTGGGTAATGGAATGGAGCGACATGTTATCTGTTGGCAGTATGACGTTAATATTGGACAAGTTCTTCTTCCCAAGGTGGTTGCAAACTTTGGCGATGTGGTTGAATCATAACCCCGATTACTCTCAAGTGACAGAATGGTATTCAGGATGGAAGAGGATGATGTCTGAACAATTACTTGCACAACCTACTATTAAAGGTAAGCCGTTTAGATCTAAGCTAAATAATCAAATTACGGAATATTTTTTGTTGTTAGAAAATTTCCACAAAGCCTTAGAAATGATGAATAGAGCTGTTTGCACCGGACAACAGCCAGGTGCAAAAGAATCAGTATCTTACCTGACCAACATAGAAACGAATTTGCCACCACCGCCTCCACCACCAAGAATTGACAATTTTGCAGAAGCAGTTCGTACGGCGGGTCAAATAGTCCAAGGATTCAAAGATCTAATTGCGAAGAGATGCGAAGAAAGGGGTATTCTCTTTGTACCCATTTCCAACAAATATCACGAAGCGAAGCAAGTCTATAGGCTAGGGACAAATGGGATACAATGTTACATTGACAGAAATGTTGTTTTTTATACACATAATAATTCCACTTGGTTACCTACTTCCTTAAGTAGGTTATTAGATATGGCGTAGTAAAGTACATAACGCGTTTTATTGGAATAATTTATTTTTTATTGTATATAGGTAATAAATAAGAGAAATTGGTTAACACTTGAATAGTTGTATTTATCTGTTATGTAGGATTAAGCATGCAAAAGTACTTTTATGGATCTAGTTAACGTCGCCTTGGGCGTTAATTTCCGGTTCCGTTATTTTTTCCTCCGTTTTACTTTCTTTCTCGTCTGGATTCAATGTAATTTTGCCCCCTTCATCTTGAATATTCCCCTGTTCTTGTTCTTCAATGGCATCCTCACCTATTATTATTTCTTCCGGATCAGGTGCTCGCGGTAGGAATTCTACATCTGGATAAATACTATTAAATATTTCTTTGGCCTGGAAATATGTTCAATTAGCTAACATAACTCTGAAAAACTTTAAATCAACTGAAATATACTTTTTTAATCGAAAGGTCGATATCCAAATCACTATCTGGACCAGGGCATAAGAACACGTTTTCAGGAACATCCTGTCTCAAATCAGTATGGTTTGTATCGGCCGCAGAATAATAAAAGGACCAAAGTACTTGAGGCCGGTTATCTTTCACGTCACTGTCTTCTTTTTCGCTTTGGAACAATTTCGATACACATTCTTCTAAATCTTCTTTCGGAGTATTTATTTGCTTGGTAAACATATGAACAATATCTGAAATAATATTGAAATAACATCGTCGCTGTTTATTCTAAAATAGCCTGCTACATGTTTTGAATTTTACACAGGTTATAATGTGTAAAGTAAGTGACCATAAAGTCATATAAGAACTTACATATTCCTTTAGGGCATGTTCCTGTTAAGCTTCCCAGTTCAATAACATTACACAGCCTTTGTCCACTCTTCAGAGGATAAAACAACAATGTCAAATGCTCTTTCTCACTTTCCATTACAGATCTGCAAATCATATTATCCTTCTATGAAGAATATTTTGAAAATGTATTATGCAATTATATACCCGCTTGTGATGAAAATTCCTCTTGAAATGTAGGATATTTCCAAAGACTTCACAAATTGAGGAGGACTTTTCTCAATTCCCATCACCAAATGAGATGATCTTATTATCTGTTTTCCACAAACGAGACCTCTGAACTTATTTTCAGAGTCAAAAATAAAACCACCAAGGTGTTGATTTAGAGCGTAAACACCACCAAATACTGCACTCAATCTAGATAACAGTATCGGCTAAATAGAATTAGTATACAAAAGACCAATGTATATTTTTTTAAATAATTATATTATGTTAAAAAGAACCATGATTGTAATTTTACGTAAAGAAGTACCTGCAAAATGCTTGGCTTAACTCGCCACTCCCATACATAGAATAAAGAAATGGTGTTTTTCCAAATCTCCCTAAACTATTCAGGAATCTTTTTATATTCTCAACAGCCTCTAAGCACGGTGTATCAACAGTACTCATTGCTATTGCATATAGTACATAATGTACTACGTTATCAGTCAATTTTTTATCTTTAAGGTAAGTATGGAATGTTTTATTTTCATATCCTGGAAAAATGTTAAATTAATATTGAGTACGTACATTTCCAATTGTACTTGAGTTGGATTTTTTTTATACGGTTGTAAGTTAAGGGCTACCTGTAGCGTGTAACTGCTTAGCTTGAAGTTACAATTCAATTGTAAGAAATTTAAACTTACCCATAAATTCATTTTCTTCACTATCCATACATGCACTCAACAATTTCATAAGCATGCGTTTTTCAATTACCGACACTTTGGGATTAGAAAATACATCTGATCTCGAACATGGGACAACTTCTAGTTGGCCATTCAACCATGTCAGCACTCGACTAACACTACGATATTCTGAGTAACGTGCAATATTGGAAGATATCAAGAGCTCCACAAAATCACCTCTAGCATATTGTAGCTAAACAAGTAACATTATGACAATATAGTGCAATAATACAAATAGATTTCATTTACTTTAGGAGCAATGTCGATATTAAACCTTCGTGATTCTTTTAGTAATTTTTCTTGTGTCCATATCTCTTCCGCTTCAACACCGTTATCAGCTTCTTTTACGGTCTCATCACATTTATCTCCATCGTTTGTATTTTCCGTTACAATTTTTGATTCTATTTTCCTTTAAAATACCGATATAAGAATATATCACATTTTAGTTTAAGTAACTTACTCTGGTATATTCCATTTCTGAGAAGTATATTTTAAATCGAAGAGATCATTTCCAATTTGTATAAGTCTCTCACCATCACTCAGCTTTACGTCAGAAGAAATATCGTTGTTAGCATTCTGGATTTTTCCACATAATTTATCCACTTGCTCTAAACTAAATGATGCCCACGGGCCACCATAATAATCTTGACTAGAAATCAAAACGTTTATCTCTCCACGTCTTAAATTACAAATAATACCTGTCAATGTGTAATACGGTTTTTCCTATTCGACTTGCTGCAGCTGACACGACAGATTCCACAATTCCTGAACAAAATTAAAATGTAAATGGGGAAAGCATTAAATGCACATCGTTACCGGTTCCTACAACAATAATGTCAAATTCTGTAGGTAGCTCGTAATCCATCTTAAAGCTCTACAACAGAATACATAAAAGAAATTATTTGAGGATAATCATGTTATTAACCCCAATAATCCATACTTTGACGTTTCATGAAATACGTTCATGAACGCTCATCCTCCAGATATTAAAATTAAATGTAAAGGAAAGGGGACTATATTACGTAATTTTTAAATACATTTTTAGTTCCAGTTTCAATAATGCAATTTCTACTTTTAATATTAAATATTTAATTTTTAATATAATACTTTCTTAAAACTTTACTGAACATTCCCTTTACATTTATGGTGTTCATAAAGTAGAAATCTGCATGGAATATTCGCTAATCATTCATATAGGTTAGATCAAATCTACCTTGTCATTTTGTTTAATATAAGAACTTGATAAACAATTTTGCAATTTTTTTAAACAAATTGTTCAAAATGGTAAGTATCTAAGAATAAATTAAGTAGCATAATATTTCCTTCCGCTCCTTTTTGATTTAATTTTCTTAAAATGACTTGCTTTTTTAAGGTCGCTTTTTGCTTTTTTTTATAGAGTTTCGGTTTACCTTCTCTTAAAATCAAACCAGAAATCCCACCAGCAATGGGTTTGCAAGAAGGGTCGTATGAAATCCCCAATTTAATGATGACGGGATTCGCATCGGTGAAATCCAATTTGGAAAGCGCACATCCAATTGCGGTGTCAGAAAAGAATGTAAGATAAAATCTATATACTTTAAATAGAATCTCATACTTTAAATTTTTAGTACTACAAAAATCGGGAAAATTTAAACATGGTAATGATGCGTAACACCCAAGGACTGCACGCGCCCTTAAAATTTACAATGGAATGTAATGCTGCAAAGAAAATTGGACATTTACCATTTTTACCTTCGTCCAATATAATGCTAGATGTTCTTACTGGTAAGGATATTGATATTGGAGCAGAAGACATATTAGCTACATCCGAATATAGAGAAGCAGCTGGGCAACCACATGCTATGGTAGAACGATCGCTAGGTTTACTTTAACTTATAAGGATTATTTAAGATTGCGATTTTCATTTAATAAATATTTTTTATTGGCATGGTTGTCTTAAATGTAATATTTGTATTTATGTAATCCTTTAATCCTTTACAATTTCATATATCCTCAGGCAACTAATCTTCTTCACTTCTTCAATACTAATATACAGTTCACTATTACGTTCGTTCTGCAATCTGCTCTCAATCGATGATAATATTGTTTGAACTTTATTTTCTCTAGCACAAATCACAAAAGGAAAATCAAATTTCTTCTTATATCTGTAACACAATAAATGTTTTAACGCATATAAATTACACAATATGCTATAAAGCGATACTTACACTTCATTCAATTCATTTAATTTTCTTTTATCTTCTGGATTAATTACGTCTAAGCCAGCACTTTTCTGTTCTTCAGATGACTCGTGTGTTAATTTTCCTTGTTCTGCTAATCTGCCCGCTAAGTCTGGGTGGAGTTGAAGAATTTTTATTTTTTCTGGAAACGTTGAATTAACTGGTTAAACTACTAATCAATTGTCGTAATTTAGATACAACCACCTTAGTATTTTCCTAATTATGATTGGACATATGGAATAGAACTAATATCTTGCGAACATATTTTTTTTAACAAGCGGCAGTGATTGTCGATGTTTTTTATAAAAGTGTTATTAGATTATATTGGTCACAGATATGTCTCCCAAACATTAAGAATACCTTGAGCGGCAATGTAAGGTGCTTAGAGGCTGATGCTTTTACTAGGCAGCTGTGATGATCTGGTAAATAACGCATCTGGTGCCGTTTTCCTAATATTTTAAGAAATCAGACAAGACCGCAAGAGCGACTTCAATTTTCACAAACGCATGTAAACTGGACAATGCAGCAATGGTTCTGTCCACGTTCACCTAATGGTTGTAATGGAATGTACATACAGCAGAATAAGAGGCATTTAGCCTGAACTCATGGGAAAAAGATTCTGTTAGAGATAGAGAGTGCGCTTAGGTACTGAACCTTCATTTATGGAAAACAGAGCCTACAGTTGTAGGTATGGAGTAACCCCTGAAAAGAGAATTTAGTCGATTGAACTCGATGCCTGATATACTTGCGTGCAGTGATTGGAGCAAGATGTGGTCATTGTTACTGTTGTAAAACGAATTTTATATCTCGAAAATACTTTAAAGAGGCATTTATTAATTAATTAATGATTCCTCCAACTGAAGTTTTACAAATAACACATTTATATGGCTGTTTTTCTTTGCCTCTAGCAAAATGAACGTTTCATTTTCCCTTGCAAAAGGCGAGCTTTATTTGCCTTACTCAATTACACTCAAAAAATGGGTGTAAAGCAAATGCAAAATCAGGATTGCTTAAAATGTCATGTTTTTAACAGGACTTAGCACGTATTTGCATCGTACTTTATACGTGGACATTCCTTCCTTTTTCCTTTGACTTTGATATTAAAACTGTAAAGATGATTCGTAAGTTACCCATACAAAATTTACCTACATTTAACAAATCTTTAAAATTATTTTTACTTGTTATTATCTTGTACAAAGCCCCACGTTCAAAATAACGTAAAAATATTACTCCACGACCGTCAATTATATTGAATAATTAAGTAAAAATCTCAAGGAAGCAAAAACAAGAGTACAAAAAGGTACTTCAAAAGACCCAACGACAAGAATGTCGATTTAACACATAAAAAAATTGCCGTTAACTATAAACATACCGCTATCACTTAATAAATCCAAATAATTGTTAATTGCCTCGGCAATGTCTTCGGCCCTGTTAAATGGTCTATACTTCAAAATACCTATGGCCGCACAACTGTAGTGCTCAACTACATTTCCAAATATTTTAATAAACAAATCGCTGGGCAACTTATTGACTTCTTGTATGGACAAAGTTATTGCCGTCATCTTTAAACCGTTACTAAAGCGATAGAAAGGAATTATTGTCTATTCACTTTCGAAGGCGCAAGATTATTTTTAATCTTATTGACCCTACATCGATAACATCAGTGACCTTACGAAATTGTCTAAGCTTTTCGACAACATACGTGTTTACTTATTTGTCGAGACTTTGATTATAATCTTTCATTCTACAAACATTTACGTGGTATTCTTAATAAACAAAAAATAATATCTTTATTATTAAAGAAACGAAATTTTTATAAGTGCCGTGTTGTACTCAACGCATTTACTAAATTTACACTACAGAAGACGTATGGGGCGTAATAAATGATCCGAATTTGACTTAATTGCAGTACCGTAATTCATGTTTCGAAAATTCAAACGAATAAATTCTGAATCCAATTTTTTTTAGTCTAATTTGTAATTAATGCCCTTGTCTTTCATGATTTCTTAAAAGTACTCCTCTGGATTTCTGGAGGATTATATTTTGGAACTTTTTGGAAAATAATTAATCAAATGCCGAAAGAAATACCCTCAGTTCTAAACGAATCCCCAATACCATCCGTACTAATCCATAAGTTTTAAAAAATTATGGCTGTGCATGTATACAGCTTATTCACCAAGTGGGTGGTCAGTATACAATTCTTTTTCTGAATAATATAAAGGCTTCAAATAAAAAAGATTCAGAAATAAGTTCTTAGCGCGCAATACAACTTTATTTAAATGGAACACCGCAGGTTATTATTAATTTTTGAAATTATCGAGATAATCTGAGATCTCTGTGAAATTCAGCTCCTCTTTTAATAACTGATCTTACCCGTTAAAGAAGTAATTCAAATTTTATTCAATTGAACATTTCTTAGGTTTTCAGCAATACATCCAAACGAATGTTTATATCAACTAAACTCTGCAACATGGCCATCGAAATCGTTGCCATTTAAAGAGACATCCCGTATCTTTTCGAGAATCTGATAGAGAAACTTTTCAAGAATGTTTCCTGTAAACATTTTCCGATACCTAAAATGAGCCATTCTTTACTAAATTAAATATAAAGTATGCAGATAAGTTTTACGTTTAAAAACGTAGTGCTGCGCAAAATACTAAAATAGTTGTCTTTTTTTGGTACAATTCCAGGATTTACGTGAAGTAACCATCGTTGTCGAAAAATTAAAGAAGTACGTGTAACTAATAAATAGCGAAAATAAGTGGACAGTGTTGTTTAAAGTTCTAATTAAAACGAATAAATTATTTAAAGCATCTTAGAAAATTATCTCAACTATCTCAAAAAATAAGATAAGGTATAGCGAATATTGAAAAGAGTTAACATGAGATGAAGGTATCCAAAAGCGTAATAATATACAGGATATTCCCTTTAAAAGACTAACATTGTATACTTGAATATAATATTATGTTGTGCAGAACTTACCTCAATATTTTTCTCTAAATTGGTCCGAAAAAGAACTATCTCCTATCGCCAACGCTCTGGGGGTAGATACACTGTGTAGCTAACAAGTCACAATCAAATCCTTGGGTCAGCTCGAAGTGAATTTAAAAGTTTCCTTGGGAACAGTTTCCAATTAGCAAATTGGTTTCGAGAGATGGCTATGGGAATAGTACCCGGTTTTTCTCGCTGCTTTCTAGACAGCAGGCACATATTCTTCGGCACTAGAGGGTGTCAAGAAGTGCCTGGTTCGTCATTTTGAAGAAATAAAAATAATAATGATATAAACCAAGAGGCAAATTAACGGTGTTAACCAGAGAAAGCACGCTCGAAGCCATGATGCAGGGTTGGCAGAAACATGTCCGTGAGCCATTCTTTTTCCCTCACATTGCTTTTGCCATAAGTCATTTCATCAATACCATGAAGAAGCTATATTAGCATTATTTGTTGGTTATTGTTTCTAGGGATTTTCTGATGTGGATTTGTTTGTTTATCGTAAATCTCGAACTCTAGTAACCTACTTCAAAGTCTGTAGATTTATTATTTGCAGAACTAATTTAACAAATTTTAAACATACTTTAGCAAATTTCAAATATGTAAAAGCGCTTCTGTAGAACCTACATTTTGCATTAAAATAAAATAAAAAAAATCTATTTTCACACAAAATTTTAGAGATTCATCTATATTTTCAAGGCATACTATGATTATTTTTCTAGTTCAAAAATAGCAAAAGTTTATTGGGATTGTTTTTATTAAAAACCTGACTGCACCACTAGACTCGGAAGGTCCTGAAATGATCATGAATCATTTTTCAAACTTTGCCGTGCATTTATTATTATTTCATCCAAAAAATTAATTTAATTTACGTACTAAAATGCAAAGTAGCCTGTGATGCCAAAATTAATGATTTATTATTAATTTAGGTTGTGACATTGAAAGTTACTGCGTAACTGCTCACTAATTTCATTGATCGCAAACTAGGCTTGATAATTGTTATGATTTGCATTTGTTTATGTAGTTATTTGTTTTTTTTTTTATAATTTTTGATCTACGAAATTCGGAAATTTAAAAGAAAAAAATGTTGGCAATGGATACCAATAACAAATGAAAGCGGAAGGTCGAGGAATTACACATACAATCAATGTAACTTAAATTCTTCTCACTCAAAATAAGGAAGACCAAGAATGCGTGATTTTCAAATTGCAGAAGTTGAAATATATCTCTTACTTTATGATAACCTTGTATGGTATATCTAAAATAATCAAAAGCGAATTGGGCAAATAAAATTAAAAATCAATAATCCCGAAAATTTCGCTAAAATATGCTTGATTTCAAAAATAACAAATTAATTCCATGCTTTGGTATACGCAAGCATTAAAAGAATTCACTTGGCTCACTGTATATTGAATAGAAAGAAACCATATCAAACTCAAACGATGTTTTTATCTCCTCATCTATATTCTACGTTTACATAATACTCCATTGGATAAAACTTTTTTACCTCATTTATTTCCGTCTGCTTTTTATAGATATTAGGTCGTTATCTATATACCCGCATGCATTACATAGGTAATGGGTGTATAGGCACGTTATGTACAAAAGAAAGATTTACAGGCCACTCCTATAACAAGTTATGGGGCACCGCCTCCATGTTTAACTGCTGTTTCGTAAATTCACCTTTACCCACATGGATATAATATACAAAGTGAATTTGGAATCGCCGCCGCGCCATTTTCGAATCTACCAGAATTGATCGTAATGGTTAGAGCCGTTTAGGAAACTCATTGAATATTCTATTGCTTATTTTCGGTGCGTTCCTTTTTATTGTATCGTAGATTAGGGCCCTACGCTTCTCTGTGTACCGCCGCACCGCCTTATTGTGACGATCATAAAACCGAGCTTTTTTGAGGAATTAGAGAAAGGTATGTCTCTCCTATGGGTCACGCACTCTATTTCAGGATATATGCATTATAACATTTTTTACAGTATATTGTTTAAGGGGCGTATTTTCTCTTAATATTAAATGTAGAATATAAGAAAATAATTAAATACTTTTTGGTTTTATTTTAATTTGTCAGCAAAGTAATTACCTATTTA